>CANYCX013942659.1:0-10284 GCA_948193385.1 Breynia disticha f. nivosa
GATTCTGTGCAGATCTACAGGTACCAGAGACGGGACTACGAGTTCGGCGAGGCTAGCGATGCGATACTGAAGGTCGGGCTCCCAGCTGTTTGATTGTGGTTTAACTATTGTGAATGTTGCGCATGTATTGTATTTGCACATATATCATTGTAGATGAGATTTTATAAGTTATCATATTAAATGATTTTCCCGATTCCGCATTTCTAACCAATCCTTACTGATGTATGTTTTATATTAGAGGATCGACAAACAATATTTTTCTACTTTCATTCTTGCGATAAAGTTTTAAAAAGAAAAAAAAATATAATGCGTTTTCAGCATTTATTTAAAAATAAATTTTGAGAATTTTGGCGTCACAGAAAATGTAAGAGACAAACTAATTATCGAAGAAAAGAGCAAAACCACTTAAAAAGAAAGAATCTATAGTAGATCGATATGCGATGTTTTCACAAGCTACTATGAGAATCATGATATTGCACTGTGGTCGCAAGAGATTATGACAAACATGGTGTTCAAAGGAGCACAGTATGAGAATGAGAATTTTGAGATAAGTGAAATTTGAAGTCAGAGTTTATGCTGATGAGATTATTATCATATTGAGAGAGAGTAATCAATAAAGGGAAAGTGCACATGATTGAGTAAGTGAGAATTTTGAGGTGAAAGTCTTGAGGTTTTATCTTGTTCATATCTTTTCTTTAGCGTAATGCCAAGAGTATATATTGATTATGGCAACAATTGTTGGTTTCCTATATCCTTTTTCTTGACCAAGGTAAAATAGTTCATCTATTTTAGTATTTATCTCGTATATATAAATTCCTTTCTTGTTATCTACCTTAGGCTTATTATTTATCTTGGGTTGGCATTACTGATAGAGCAAAGAGCATGAACATATAGATATTTGTGAGTGATATTGAACAAATGGTAGAGAGATGATGAGAAAAACATGATTGTGGTTACGAATTATGAATTTTGATGATATACAGGATATGAATTTAGTTGTGATGAAAGGCTTTGATTTTGTTGAGTTAGAATGATACTCAAATGTGCTATACGTCTGAGAATTGATGTCAGTTGAGAGTGAAACCACAATTGGCAAGCATATTCTTATGCTACGACTATTATAAATAGTATTTTGAGTAATGCCTTGAATTGTCAGTACATTAGAAAGAAAAATAAGACCGTTTGATTTAAGGGTTCCTTGAGTTGAAATTTTGGGGACAAAATTGTCTAAGTGGGGGAGAATTGTAACATCCCGGAAAATTTTTGTCGATAATCCCAAAAATTTTTCATCTTAAAATTATGATAAATAAATGTTTAAACATCAATATATAATGGTTGATCAAAGGTTTATAGAAGGGTATGTGAAACCACGATGAAAAATGTTGAAAAATGCTGACAAAATGCATTTTGAGCTGAATTAAAGGGGAAACCACCTGTAGAAACGGCCAGGAAACCGTTTCCATAGGCCGTTTCCATTATAATTGAATGAGAATGAAGGAACAGGCATTAAGAATGACCATAGGCCGTTCCCAGAGGTCGTTCTGAATGGCAAGGCTGTGTATTTAACAGACTTAACTTGTCTTAATCGAGGAAAAACATATGAAAAGTTTTAGAGATAGAAATCTTCGACCAAAAACCTTCCCAAGTCATTTCCAAACCTTTCTAATACTAAAACCTTGAATCTTATACCTAGAAACTCGTAGATTTTGGAAGGGAACGTAACCTAGACAAATTCTAGAGTTTCTATCCGGATTTCAGCAAGGTAAACTCGTTGTTATCTGATCTTTTTGAGCCAATTGAGGTTGTATTCAAGGTTTGATGATTCTATACTGAGAATTGATGTGATTAAGGTTAGATAACCTTGTTATTGCCATTAATTTTGTACAGGAGGATCTGTACGACAGTTGAGCGGAGTTTGAGTTAGGGTTAGAGTGCTATTTTGCTTATTTCTGAGGTAAGTGTCTTATGCTTACGTGTAAGTTTCCTTATGCTTATACATGGATTCATACTTTGATTTAGGCAATTATACATATAGGTTGACTATAATGCTATGTTGAGTTGCTAGATTCTAGATGAACCATATTGACAATGTAATTGTTTGGTTCATGATTGATAGAAATAAATGTAAATAATGCGATATTTATGTTTAGGTGACATATGGTTGATGTTCTTTATGATTGAGTGATTATAAATCATATTGAACATCGAATATGGAAAATGAAGTGTATGGATTGAGTCTTGATATGGTCTTTATTGTGATATGGTCCTAATTGACCTATGTTTGAATCATATTCGTATGGTTGATTATAAGCTTTGAAAAGCTTATTATGTATGATACGCATTTTGGAATGTTATGTTCTTTGGAACATTAATACGATTTATTTATGTGATTGTTTGGGATGTTGTTATACTTGCCTTGTTGATGATTTATATGAACTCTATTGATTGAGTTTTGTATGCTCTGATTTATATATTGACGTTTGGTTGATATATGTTTGATTAACATGCTCCAGAAATGTTATTTGATAATCATACATGATTGACATTACGAGATTGTGATATATGATTGTTGATTGAGCATGTTGAGCATACTTGAGTTGTGATATGAGATATGAATGTATTGATCATTCATTGTGTTGCATTTTTGTGTGACACTGAGATATGAGGTACAGGCTGGGCCTGATGATTCTGGGCGAGATTTTGATGCCAGTCTGGGACCGATGATTCTGAGAGAGATCTCGATGCCGTACTGGGTACTGAGGAAAAAATGATATGAAAAGAAAAGATAAAGAAAAAGAAAAGAGAAAATAATATCTCGGGCAGCATTTGTATGTGATTGCATGATTGCATAACATTCATATACACATTGCGACTAGCATTCATTTATAGCATGTTTGATTCCTGCTTGTGATGTATGAATGCTTCTACGAGATGTTTATTATCAGTGTATGCTTCTTATGTTGTGTATTGTTCCTATGAACACTGGTTGCACTGATATTTATTCATTGATAAATGGAATTGAGATTGACGATTGATATGTTGAGTATGTATATACCTTAGTATGATTATGACTCTTGTGTGAGTCTACTTGCTTGTCTGATTGTACATATAGTACAAATGATATTCTAGAAATATATTTGAATCATAGTTGGAAATGGAAAGTTAGTAACTCAGTACGTCTTCCTACTGACCAGCACGTCATCATGCTGAATATTGACTTTGAATACAAATGAACTTGTAATTCATTATGGTATTTGACTATTGGGGATGAAGGGATGAACACGACCTCAAGTTCATCAGCACACATGTGCTAACTAGACCCCTGCACTTCATTTAAACTTAAATTAGGTTTACACTTACTGAGTATATCTTTATACTCACCCTTTTTTTTGTTTTAAATGATTGTGCAGGTATAGCAAGATTGTCGTGAGGAGGATTCGAGCACGTAACTTGCAAACATGGATTGTTCTAAAAAAGATGTTTAAAAGAAATATATTTTATTTTTACATTTCACATAGTATTGTTTAATAACTCTTTTCTATATCCATGTTTATGTTGAAAATGAATAGAAATGTGGATAAATAATTTTTACATTTTTGAGATTGGAAATTAAAATCGGGAGTGGTTTTGAATATTTGGAAAATATTGGTTTTAATCTAGAGTCTCACAAATAGCTCTCTCAAGGCTTCCCAAGAAAATAAAAGGTAAATCTCGAGTCTCTATCAGACACAATTAAAGTAAGTACTTTGTGCAATCTCACAACCTTTTCCCATACATCTCTCTGTCAGCCGATCTAAAGAATCAAACCTATCTGATAACTTGGAACTGGGTTGATTTAATCACTCCATCTACTATTACCCATACTCAGTCATTTTTTCTATACATTCGAGATAAGCCCATATAAAATCTATAGTGATCTTCTCCAGTTTTCACTCTAGAAAAGCAAGTGACCTCAATGACTCAAAGAGGTCTGGTGTTGTACCTTGATTTTCTTACAAGATAGACATTTAGCAACAAATTTTGCAACCTCAAATTTTATCTTGGCCACCAATAAAACTCTCTTAAATCCTCATACATCTTTGTGCTCCCCAAATGAACTGCATACGCAGACAAGTGAGCTTCCATCATGATCTCTTCTTTTAATTCAAAAAACTTGGGGACATTCAATTGTTGCCCCTGATATAATACTCCATCATCATCTATTCTGTGAAGGGTTTTAACTTTCCATTTCTCTATTTCTTCTTAATCCTCATCAAAGGTGGGGCTTCATTTAACTGTGTTTTGAGCTTCTCTGAAAATGCTTCTCTGAAAATACTCATCCCACTTAAAACGAGTGTTTTTCTTGAACAATTCAGTCATTGACTTGGATATTCAAGAGAAGTCTTGAATGAACCTTCGGTAGTACCCATCTAAACCCAAAAAACTCTAAATCTCTGTCGCGCTATTGGGTGGCATCCATTCCCTGACCTTTGGGCTTTGTACATGACTAAGAAATTAAGGCAGCAGAAAAAAAATTAAGAAATGTGTAGAATCAACCAAGATCACTCCAAGAACTAGTTCTAATAATATATCATGGAATAATTTACAAAACTAGATAATAAAATTTGAAACTTTGATAGTATCTTGTTTGAGTAATGGACGAATGTGTATGGGCTACTAGCAAGTTACTATAGGCTTGATTAGATAAATGCTACATTAAAAACACCTTTAAAAGCACATGCATGTTTGGATAATGTGATTAGCCTCTTATTCTATTATTTTCTTAAAGTGAATATGAAAGAATCAAAATATTAATTCTAGTCTTGAGAAACACGACTAAGAGGAGAGGGAGAGTGAAAAAATGTAAAAACTTGGGTTTTAGAAGACTTACTCTTATTTTGAAATCATGGCCATATGACCTAGCTGAATTAGTACTCAAATTGTATTTTAAAAACAAAATAAAATGATCCTAATCCTGTCTTAATTGCTGTACAAAAATGTGAAGGAGGTTGGAGAGAATTTTTGAATCTATCTTTATCTGTCTTATATTCTTACAAGAGAAGATAAAGCGTTATCCCCATGTCTACATTATTTTCTCATCTTTGTCTTCACTTAAGACAAAATTTTATCCAACATCATCCAAATGATTTTTTCAGTCTTAAAAATTGCTTATGTGCTTTTTAAAATTGTTCTTTCATCCTTTTTAGACCCAATTACCAAAATACGTCCAAATGCCCAATCCAACCTGACAACAGAAATTTAACCTAAGGTGAAATTCCAAAAGTGTCACTTTTGCTTATCTTTTATCCGTGTGCGATCTATTGACTATTTAATAATTTTAATAAATTTAATAATTCATAAATCATAGGCGGTCTCTAGTAAGACACTATCACCATCCAAAATTAAATAACTGAAGAGCGTTGCTAATAGTCCTACTGTAATCAAAATTATTCCTTTGACCTCTGATATCATGATTTGCATAAGGTATGTCTTTATTTCGTGCTAAATCACTTTCTTCATCTCTACCACGAGATTGATAAGTTTAAATGAATGATCTAATCATTCCATTTAAGCATGGCCACACTCTTCCCAATCTTGTCAATCAAGCATTTAGTGACACTTTCTCTCATTATCATGAGAGGGCCAATCCCATCACTTCACTGATGTTTCTAATTGTGATCCATAACATACCCAATCATATGCGTACTTGTCAAACTTTTATGATCACGTTAGGTATATGTCAAAGTACACTAGAAATCACAATAAAAGACATAGTGATTTTAGGTCTAAGGACAAATATTTGACAGTGCAAAAGACGTACTAATTTTAGTATTCTCATTAATGTTTGTTCTCTAAATGTAATGCCCCAAAAAATGTCCATTTAATGTTGAAATAATGCCTAAAATAAGTTGGAAGAATAGATATATAGGATTATAAATGTCAGGGATCGAAAGAGAGTCGGGAAATGGAAAATGTGCAGGCTGGGCATCATTAACATATGTTAATGATAAGATTAACGTATGTTAATTTGGAATTGATGGATTAACGTACGTGAATGACAAGAATAATGTACACTATTCTTGTCCGTTTTCCCAAAACTTTGTTTTGACTAACGTACATTAATTGTGAAATAAACCTACGTTATCGGGGGTCTGGAGGCATATACGGGATAAAAACATATCCCAAACCTCCTAAATATTCACTCAACCCCCAAACACCAATCTAAGGCTCCCTAAATAATAAAACATCCTACAAACTAGTGGATTTTAACAATGAATCAACGAATCGATCCTCCATCCGATTTTTCCCTTCAAGCTAGGATTTTGGAGCACATTTGGGGGAAGGGTAATTTACTAAACCTAGGCTAAAATTTGAGTGAAATAAGGTACATTTCGTAGGGTTTTGTTGAGGTTTCATCCTAGTTAATAAATGTACAAACATTTAACTAAAAATCGAGAGATTCGTGGGAGATTGAGAAATTTAGGTTTTTGGGAAAATTGGGGATTTTGAGTAATTGGTTGATTAAATCAGAAATGAAGAATAGAATATTGTATATGATGTGGAATGTGTTACGATTTGTGTAGGAGGTGATAATTTGAATCTGAATCGAGAATCAAGCGACGAGCTGATTCACTGAGTTCAAGTAAGTGTTCTTTTTGCGCTTACCATCGAGGTTTTGCCTTTGATGTGATTAATTTTTCTTTTGTTGAAATGGTAGGAGAAATGTAGCGCCCAAAAATTAACCATTTTATGTTCAATAAGGTCTAATTCAATGTTGATTGATGTTTAATTCAATGGAGGGTGTTGTATATATATGTATATGTATGTCGGGAATCAAAAGGAGGTTGAAAACAGAGACAAGTGCTGGAAATAGGAAATAATGTATGTTTATTTGTCCATAAACAATCATTATTCTTCATGCAGAATGAATAACGTATGTTTATGGGGAAGAATAATGTACGTTATGTTTAGGGAAGAATAACGTACATTATTCTTCTCTATTTACCCAGAATCGCATTTTGACTAATGTACATTAATTGTAAAATAAACATACATTATTGGGGGTCTAAAACATGTTATTAAAAGGCTGGAAGCATTTCATTTTGGGGCAAAAACACCCCACAACCCTCTAAACATTCTCCCAACTCTTAAACACCAATCTAAACCTTCCTAAACACTAAAACAACCTATCAACTCGTGGATTTTAGCGGATTAACAACACAACGATCCCTCCCTCTGATTATCTCCAGATTACGGTTTGAAAGCAAAGACAAAAAGGTAAGATCGTTGATTCTAAGCTGAAATGTGTAGGAAATTAAGTACATTTGGTAGGGTTTTCAGTGTAGTTACTAAATGTATAAACATCTAACACAAAATCTGAGGATTTGTGGAAGATTGATAATTTTAGGTTATGAGAGAATTTAGGGATTTTTAGGAATTGGCTAGATAAATGAGAAATTAAGTGTGGAATAATGTCTATAGCATGAAATGTGTTATAATTTATATAGGAGGCGACAAACGAAACCTGAATCCAAATTTTATGTCGAATCGAGTCCATGGGAACGCGAGGTAAATATTTTTTGACGCTTACAATTGTATGCTTGCCTTTGAATGGATAAGTTTGTATGATAAATGTTGTCTTTTGATGGAATGATAATAAAAATTGAGTTAATTGCAAGCTTTGAATTGTATATGCCTTTATGTGGTTTCCTTGGAATGGTTATGGATTGTTTAGAAAGATGTATTCGAGTTGTGTTTTGCATGCTGTAAATGCAATGTTGATGAATTGCATGAGAAATGCGAAGTTACTTCATATGAGTAACTTATGTAGTGTGATAAGTTATGGTTTGTGATAAATTGGTTTTATGAATGCTTTATATATGGATGTTGGATTGAGCTATTTGCAAATGGTTCTTGTGGATGTATGGTTTCTTTATGGAAATGTTGCGTGATCATAAGTATGAAGCTTATGATGAATTGTGTATTATGTGTGACTATGTGTTGTGAACACTATGTTGATATGAGATATGAAAACTTTGTTTGTGGTATGATATGTTGTGGCTTTGTTGTCATGAATTGACATTTTATAGGTGATATGATGAAATATGTTTGTCATAATGTGCACGCTATGAATGTTCCTTATTTTTTATATGATGAACTCTTTTCAGTTGCAAATGTCGTATGTTGTTTATGCCACGAGTTGACTGCTTTGAGCATATTGGCTCGTATTGTGATATAGATGATTTGTAGAACATTCATGTGCATGTGTTATTGTAGAAATTGAGATGAAATGCATGGAGTTGCATTCATACATCCCATATTGGTGTTGGCATGAGCAAGTTGTATGTTCATGTATTGAGATAAAAAGGGAGCTTATGGCTCACATTGTGAAAAGGGAAGGCTTGTTGTTCTTCCATATGAAAAAGGGGGAACTACCCAATATTTGAGAACACAAGATCTTTACTCTTGATGTTATGTTTTTGCCGAGTTAGAGCTCAATGCCAGGCAAGGGCTGAAGAATGATATGATAAAAAAAGGAAGGTGAGATGTTCTTCCCCATAAGGCGAGATGTTCTTCTGTGTGATAAAATGGGGGAATGCAAAATTGTGATTTTATGTCAGGCGAGAGCTCGATGCCGGGATATGTCCGATGAAAAAGGGGCTAGTGCCCACAGTAGCAGACATCGAGTGGGGTCTCTCTCTTGCAAAGTTTAAGGCTCCAGAGCACAACACATGCATGTGAAAATGCATTAGCATTGCATTTGCATTCATTATGCATACATGTTATTGATTTCATGGAAAATAAATGTGTGTTGATTATGATATGAGCATAACATATGATTGGATGATAAGTGCTCTTATATGAGCTTTATAAAATGAACCTGCGTTATATGTTTTTATGTGAAATTCTATGTGTATGAAGATTAATGTTGAGTGTTTATGGAATGATGATAATGAGATGATCATGGTTTAAGTAAAAAGGAGTACAAGTTGTGTGTTATATGATATTGTATGATGTTGGAAATCTTATACTAACAATGATGGATGTGACATGTGTTTATGAATGAAATGAGGTTTGTATGTGCGTGAATAGAATTGTTGGGATTGATGGTAAAGTGTCATTTATGATCTTGATTGAGTTAGGAAAATATGAAATGGGTTAATGTGTGACCCCCGAATTTAAATATCACTTGCGTATGAACTTCACTCCTACAAGTAATATTCAAACTCGGAAATCAAGTTTTGATTTTTGAATAAAATAAAATAAATAATATAAAATAGTAATGATAAACATATATACCAAGCTTGCTTTCATAAACATAATTCAAAATTTTACAAAACATGTAATGCATCCAAAACCATTTACAATCGATGCGGTTATAAAAGAAATAAGATACAGAATGTTCATATTTCTATAATAACCTGTCAAAACACACCACATGTCGAATGTAACATATTCATGTACAAAGTATTAAACCTAATCCAAACTAGTGCACTGCACACCTTTGTTCTTTTTCCTTCTGGCCTTAAAAAACAAAGCAACGCAACCTCTTTCAATTCCAAGATTTTACTTCTTGAATCCTGCCGAGCGTGCAGGCAATAAATGTGTGAGTTATAAACTCAGTAAGTAACATAACCACAATTGGTCGACTTCACACACAAATCAAACAATTCATCCTCATAAATACAATCAAATCATCAAACATTAAAATCCAAATAAGCTTCCAAATCATAATCAACAATTCATATATTAGTTTCTAACATTTCCTAGAGCATTATGCTTTCAATAACTCACTTATTTCACCATAAAACATTAAAATACTGTTTATGGTATATTCTAACATATTTCAATACACCATTCAAAATATGATTCAACATAATTCACACCAAGACACACAACATATTATCCAAAATCTCCTTACATTGCTCATTTAAGCCAATTACTTTTATATACTTAAAACTATTTTATAAGTTAAATCTACTTAAAACATACATTCACTAAAAATGTTATTAATCTATATTGAATTCATCATTTCAAAGTCCATTCCAGACTTATTAAGAAATCTAGTACTCTTATATCAAGCACAATCTAATACAATCATCAAAATAGGCATCAACCCAAAATAAGCATGCCAACTCATCATATATCATCATAGTCAATCAAACATATAATATCATTCAAATCATAATCATTTATACACAAATTCCTGGTTTTGTGTGAATGATCTAAAATGTCACACATCCTCATGACTATGAATAAATGACTCAATGTCCTATAATGCATTATGCACTACTTTAACTCAAT
>CANYCX013945110.1:0-11243 GCA_948193385.1 Breynia disticha f. nivosa
TTGGGTATATTAAATATCGTAAATTTATAAATTTTGAGTTTATAAATAAATTTGTGACTATTTGTATGTTCATAATTTGAAATAAAATGTATATATGATTAATTAATTTATGGTTGAAAATAAGTGATTGAAAATGACTAAAACACAAAAGTGTTTGAAATTGACCGTAATGGTTTTGTTACTTACTGAGTTTGTAAAACTCACGCATTTATTGCCTGTTACGTTCGGCAGGAAATAAAGATGGTACAAATTTCGACTTGTAAGACAATACCTTGATCGACAAGTAAAGTTTTCGGCGAGTGAACGATAAGGTGGGTAGTGCACTGTAAAAACAATTTTCCTTGTACATGATAATTTTTACATCGTGCGTTGTATTTTATAAGGTTATGTTTGATTTGATATTTTTCGGATTTAATCCTTCATAACCTGTAGTATTTTATAAGAATTTATGATGTATGAGCCTTGTTTTTCCGCAAATATTGTAATTATTTTTTTAATGAAACGTGTGGTTTTCGGATTTGAATGAATTGAAAGTTTTTATCTCTCCTATATATTTCTTTTATATTTTATTTTAAATTATATTATTCTAAAAATAAAAAATGATGTTCAAATTTGAATGTTATTTCTTGGAAAACAAGTAATTAAAAATATGAGATAATATTTAAATTTGGGCGTCACACCCGACGTGTTGAACATGTGAATTCAACCTATTCAATTCTAACACTGTTTCACACACTTATTCATATATATTCTCAATCTTAGATATTTAAAATTTTATACATTTAATATATTGTCGATTTTTGTATCTATTTCTTTAATTATATGTTATTATAATAGAGATGTGATATTGGAGACATTCAACTGAGTGATTTCCAAACATGAGAAAGAGCAAAAGAGATAATAATCCTGATAGTAGTTAGCTTTGATGACAGGACTATAGGCATTAGAGAATTCAATTCTTAGGCGTTGATGAAATCCTTTTGCATCAAGACATGCCTTGTAAAGAGAAATCAAACCTTCTGGTTTTTGTTTAACCTGAAAATCTATTTACAACCTATAACATTATGTGCTTTAGAAGGTAGAACCAATAACCATGTAGTATTCTTGATTAAAGCATTGTATTCATCATTCATTGCTTTTAGCTAATGAGAAAATTTGGTAGCTTTAGTATAACATGTCGATGTAAGATCTAGGTTACCAGTACTTGCACTAAATGTTTTGGGTTTCACGGATCCAAATTGTTGACAAGTTATAATAATGTGGGTTTTAGTAGGTAATGGAGGTGGTAAAGGATGGGTAAGTCAACAACGAGGTTAACTGGAGGCTGATTAATATGAGAAATGTGTGGCATAATGGTAGACGACAATCTTGGTGGGTGTATGACAAGAGGGAGGATAATAGTGATAGAAGCATTAGAGCTAGAGATGATAGCTCTAGACGTAGCCATTGATGAAGAGAATAGAAAAAGGAAAATTCAGTGTTGAGAAGTTAAGGCTTTGATACCATATGTACATTATTTATTGTAATTGTTACACGATGTATAGAGTGTACATAATAGAGTTTGATACAATAATGAATACAAAATACAAATATCAAGAAGTGATAAGTTTATTATGAGGTCTCACTTGGTTTACAACATTAAATTTATCAGAAAGTTTATTTCTCAAGAAGTTGTATTTTCTAAGAATTGACTTCTTAGAAAATATAATAAATGTTGTTTGGTTTAAATTATACTTCTTAAGAAGTACACAATATATATTGAATTATTTTCAAAATTAAAATTAATATTTACATAATTGTCCTCAACAATTTCTAATTAGATATTTTATAAGCAAAATTCAAGAATAACATTGTTAAAGTGACTCAACTTTCTTTGAAAAGTGCAACTTACCTAAGTATTGCTAAGTAACTGACTTCCCATGAATAAGGAAAGTAGGGAATTAAATTAAGTTGTGGTCAAATATGTAACCAAATAAGACAATTTTATCTACTTTCTATAAAATTCAACTTTCTCTCTTCACTTACCCCAACCATGTGAACTCTTATCCTCATCATGCTTATCAAGTTAGTTTCACATAGTTTATTTAGTAACTTAAAAAAACATTATTGTTTTCTGATCATCATTTCTTATTCAAACTAACCTTTATCTTCACCATAGAAAAAAGAAAAAATAGCTTTATCAACCCTTATCAATAGGTCATCTTGTCTTCCATGCTCATAACAAGCACATGAAGTGAGGAAAATATAACAAAGAAGATGGTAATGGCAGTGATCTGGACTTCAACTACACGCGTTTGTCACCAAGAAAACGACAAAGTACAAGTCCTTATCATATCTCAACAATTACTATACTCTGATTGAAATGCATGCATGCCAGCTTCAGAGTTCCAAGCATAAAATGCCTTCAAAATCCATAGCTATACCCTATCGCCTTCATAAGTTTACTAAAACACAATTGTAATTATTCAATATGAAACCATTTTCCATCATAAGAAACTGATGGCCACCTTATCTCTTAAGTTTCTCGATATCTCTTGGTCTTTTATGCGATTAGACGTGTTGCATCCCTCAGCCATGCAATTGGGACAAATGGTTTAGGCAAGATTCCAAGCAGGAAATATTATGGTGCGTTTTACTGTTTAAATTATTCTGTATTGAGTCATGAAATGATTTTTTTTTTTTCATTATTTCGTTGGATCAAAAACAACTGCGCTCAGCAAGTATCTATGGTAATGGCCACTTTCTAAGGCACAGCCGATTCTGTGTGAGAGGTGGAAAATTTTCATCATAGAATCAACTTGTTTATCATGAAATTAACGTGGTCGGAAGTAAGATTTCTAGAAAGAAAAATTTTATTAGAAAAATATGATTTTTATATTATCAATAATCAATTTGTTCACTTAATTCTGAATTTGGAAAATCCTGGAATCCCACTTTCACTATTTTATGGATGATCCTGCAATATGTTAATCGAAGAATTAGAGATTTGGTTCAGTTCTAGTTTTTTAATGCAAGTTGTAATAATTTAAGAAAGATCAAACATATGCAGCAGACAGTGACGTTCATGGCTCTATTTTTTATTTTAGTCATTTGATCAGCTGGATTTAATCAATTTTACGACCTTTTTATCGTTGCCCTTACAAAGGCAAGTGTTGAAATAGTGATATTGTTCGTCAGAAAATATGTAGAAAAACATTAGAAACAATAAAAAATGATTTAATTAGATTAGTAAAGAAAGTATTCTCTTAAATTATAAATAACAAATATAAAAGATAGAAATATGTAAAAATATTTATAATTATCTAAAATTATATGTAAAATATAGGATTGATGAAGTAAACACTAAACATTAGAATGATCGCAAAACATAAATGATCATGTATGTAAAATATACTGTATTATAAAATATAGGATTTATGTCACATTTCTAAACATCTCTCAAATCTTTAAACACTTTGACATTAAAATTAAACATATTCACATAAACACTAAAAATAAAATAGGACGGTAAAAAAAGGGTAAAACAGAAGGTACCCTCATTGTGATAATTAAAAAGAGTAATTTATTAATGTGAAAAGTTTAATGATTAAAAGAAGGGCAATATTTATAAAGAAAAGTATTTTAAAAATAAGAAACAACGTGATAATTTAAAAAAAATATTGAGGAGACTGTAAATAGTGATTTTTTTTGTTATAAATTATCAAAAAAAATCTCGAAACAATTGGAGTAGATTATAATAAGATTAGTAAACGAAGATTATAGATAACACGTACAAAAGTTAAAAAATGTGTAAAAATATCTATGATAAAAATATAAAAATTAAAGATTGATCAAGTAAATATTAAAATATTTGAATGATCGCTATAAAAAGTGATCATGTCTATAAAATTGTGAGAGAAAATATAAAAATATAAATAATTTTTTCAAACTTCTCTCAAGCTCTCTTTGTAAACACATAAACACTAATCTTACACAATAACACTTTTAGCGCTAGTATAACCTTCAACCTATAAACACTTAGCGGTTAATGTCAAATTTGTGACTCATAAACCCCTAAATACACGTCATATTGTATTTATAGTCATTTGATATGTGAATTTCATATTGGTGTTTATGAAAATATTTCATCATATTTTATAAAGTTTATTAAGATTGAAAATAAATAAAAGAAAGAAAAAAGATCGAAGTTAAAGTTTGCAAAAGATGAAAAAAGAAAAAAAATAAAAAATTAAGAAAACATAAGTATATATGAAGAAAATCTGAAATCATTTTCACTTTACCAAATCTAAATACTTTTTTTTTTCCTTTCAAAAAACTCTAGAAATATCTCTAACTCAATCCTAACAAGAATCAAAGGCGTTCTTTTTAATCCTTGAGTAGAAAATTTGCTTAAATTGTTATTGAACTAAGATATGTAAAGATTTCTGCTTTTTAGATTGGTTTATGCACCGTCTTGCTTGATTTTATAAAAATATCAAACACAAAATTTTAAGGTCAATGAATTATATAAGTATAGTTTTTAGCAAAATTTTTCCATGTATCAGTTGATTTTGTGGAAAGTAAATGAAAAATCAAATACTCTGTAAAAGTTGGTGGACAAACTAAAACTTATCTGAAACAAAAATTAATGCCCTGACTGAAAAGATATGAATGTCTAGTTTTTAATGATATTAGAATCACTTGATTTGAATTTCATATAACAAATTTATATTAAAAATATTGAATCTTGCTCCAACCAACCTACTTTCTGAGATCTGAGGTAGTTGTAAATGAATTAACTTGTAAGAATTATTGTGAAGGGAATATAAAAAATTAGAAGGTGAAACAAATATTTCTAGAAAGTTGGTCCAGTCTATTTTTCAATGGGTATTTTTATAGAATTTTTGAAGAAAGTTTAACTAATGAAAAGTATTTTACAAAGTAAATGGTCATATTAAATTCCTTGTTTTGAGACAAACAAATACATAATTTCTTTCTTAAAATTGACAAGGTTAAAGGAGAAACTAAAAGTTGGTATAGAAGGATGAAATGTTTTAAATGAAGTTTTATAAAATATATTTAAATTTCAAACCAATTGGATAAGAGGAACAAAAGTCATAATAAAAAAAAATTGGTAAAGAAGAAATAAGAAAAAAATGCATTTATGCACCCATATACATTATTTATAGGATCTCGAGTAGTTGATCAGGAGGGGGAACTGGAGTGTCAAACGAATTATCTGTCTTGAAATCAGGCGAGTATAATGCCGAGTTTAAATTCTTGATTGTTATACTTATAGTGGCTTATTGAAGATATAATAATGATGATACTATCACATCCGATTCTTATCCTAATAGTTTATAATTAATGAAATAGACCTAGAAATTAAAAATAAACTAAACATAAATTTAATGTATACTATTCATATGGTGTAAGTTATATGAATACATAAGAATAATCATATGAAATTGGAGAAAAAATAATAGATAACATCATAATAGTGTTAAAAATGAAAAATAGGTAAGTGTAATGCTGAATTATAGAGATTATTGTTGGTATGTAGAACAATTATTTAAACAATGATACCAATATCGGGGTCTAGAGGAAGTCCGGATATTACGGCTAAACAAGTGAGTAATTTAGACTTATTTTTATATATGGTTATATGTGTGATCACATAAAGAAAAGATAATTAAAGAATATGCATCATTGATTGATTGTGATTATATAATTGATGTTGAAATATATGAGACCATTAGGATTGCTAGAGTGTGGAATTATTGATGTGGCGTGCAGCGGTAGCACGATTGCTACAATGCACATAGTTCAAGTGTTTTTTGTGATGAATGCTTATATGTATATGATGTGATTGAGATTGGGTGATGCATACATGTTAACCATACGAAAAATAAATTTACTTGTACAAAAAAATGGAAGCATATGCATATATGATGAATGAGATGAATGCAAAAGTAAAAGAATGATTGTAATAAAAACACAAGTAAATAATCAAACGGACATAAGATAAATGATATGAAATGAAAGTCCATGAATATTCATGACTTCATCATATGCACAAATGATTAAATGAATCACAAGAATAATAAATGATGGTGATAATTGGAGATGTGCAAAAATGAAAAAAAAAAGTAATAATTTGGTGGTGATTGAATGGAGATGAGAAAAAATGGCCATTTAATTTATTTATATGGAGATGAGCGGATATAAAAATGGAGATAAGCAAATGTGAAAAAGGAGATGTAAGGATAAATTAAAAATAAGAAACAACAAAAATACGAACAATATGCATAAGTGAACATAAGAAGAGCATATGCAAATAATGTATATGTTCATAAGTAATATGGCTATTTGAAGAAAAAAATGACCCAAAAGACTACAGATTGATATATATATATATGTATATATATATAAGTGAATGTAACTGAGGATAAATAAGCATAAATGATTTTAGAATAATTACAAAGGTATGGAAATAAATGTGACGCTCAAATTTGTAAATCTCATTTTTGATAAAATACATGATTTTGGCATCAATTTTTTTTAAACAATAAGCAAACTAAGGAGAGACATATAACCATGCTTCATTTAATAATAAGATGACCAAGTTCAGTCGTATACAAAATGAAGGTAAATATGAAAGCATGCGGAAGCAATGGAAATGGATTTACAATTAAATGTATGTAAATCATTTTCTATACTCTAATTCGTATAGGTATACAAAAGTGGGTATAAAATACAACCCTCAAAATCGAACTAAGGAGCCAACCTAACAATCATCGTATCACCTCCAGAGTTCGCCAAAAGTGAGCCCCAACCGAATCTACTGTCGCTCTGCACAATCGTCACAAAACACACATGCACATGAGTAACTAAATACCCAGTAAGTACACCTACGACACACTTACCAAAGTAGTTAATGCTTAAGTATTCGTTGGTAAAGTGTGTTAGGTGTTTAAGATATTTAGGATAGGGAATTCATCCTACATTTCTAATTCAATATACATTAATGTATTATCCGAGGAAGGAAAAACACCGTAGCAACTTATATTCCACCATTCATTAGTGCATTATCCAAGGTCAAGAACTCTAAGTCTTAGTTGTACTTAGTTGCCATACATTAGGTCAATTATCGATACATTATGCTGCTTAAGAACTTCTTGTTTTGCACTGTCTATTGAATGGGAACAGTCTGGAGAATGGTTTAGGTAAACCGTTCTCCAACCCATTCTGACCTTCCTAAAATTTCTTAGAAGTGAAACAGTTTGGGAAATGGTTTGCATAGACTGTTCCCTAACCCATTTTGCCATTCCTAAAATTCTCTAGAAGTGAAACGGTTTGAGAAACAGTTTACATAAACTGTTCCCTAATCCAGTTTATCCTTCCTAAAATTTTTTGGAAGTGAAACGGTTTACAAAACGGTCTACGTACCCATTTTAAAAACTGTTCCTACCTTCCCAGATTTTTCTGTAAGTGAAACGGTTTAGGAAATAGTTTACCCAACCCGTTTTCCAACCCGTTCTGACCTGCAGATCCCAAAAAAACAACAGCATTTAACACGTACATTTCACACAACCAAGTCATACCATAAACACCTCATTTCCACACCATGTATACATAAATCACCATCAATACGAGGAGAATCTATAGCATTTCACAAACGATTCACACATCCATATTCCCATACTCAAACAACAACATAACATCCATTCCAAACACATATTTTCCATTTCAATAACATCACCATACCATAGAAAATGCGAATGAATGTCCAACATGAATGCAAATGCAAGTGCAAGTCACACGATTGCATGCCCCAGGGTTTTTATTTATTTATTGTGCACATGAGAGAGTCCACTCTTGTAAATTGGAAATTCCTCTTAATTTTGAGCTTTCCCTCGATTTGGCAATACCCCTTTAAGGTGAGCTTTCGCTCGATTGGCAATACCCTTTCACGTGAGCTTTCACTCGATTTGGCAATTCCCCTTTCATGAACACACAATAATGCTCATGACATATCTACGTGACATGAATGAATGAAATGTAACACATTTCCAAACCATTATCAAACACATTAACACAATTATGATCTTTTCATAAAACCACATAACCCACACTAACCTCACACCACAACCTCATTAATCTCAGCAAAACTAAGAACTTACCTTGCTCCAAGTTGCCTTAGCTCAATATTTCTCCCAATCGGTTGTTTTTGCGTAGATCTACGAAAATCTAAGAGCGAGAAGCAAGGTTTTGTGTTTGGAAAAGGTTTAGGAAAGCCTTTTGAGGGTTGAGAGAAATAGGGTTACAACTAGGAGAAACTAGGGTTGGTAATGTGTCTTTTCTCTCTCAAATCTTCTCAGATACGATTTTGATTTTAAGATCCCACCGTTCAAAATGATTTGGCAAATGGTTTACACTAACTGTTCGCTTAACCGTTCTGAAACTATGTGGTGCAAAATTCGAAAGTACTTGTCTTGTCTGGAATGATTTTAGGAACAGTTTATCCGAACCGTTTCCCAAATTGTTCTCCCTCTACTGATTGATTAATTTTTTTCAAATTTCAGGTTATATTTTTTGGGGCTTTACAATAAAAGAGAAAGGAAAGTAAATGATTGTCATTGTTATATGAATGTGTCATACAACATCATATGTTCAAATTGATTAATTTCTTGTAATGGAATATGAAATGATTATTTAAGTTATATCTCATAAAATAATCATTTTGTTTCAGGTTCAAAAAGATAAAGATGACATGCTAGAGGATTAATCGTTTAGGTGGACAGTTGAAATGATTCTCTCTCTTCGCATACATTGTAATTAAAATTATATAAATTTTACATGATGTAAACGTATCGTTATTGTTGTATGACTATTAAAATTGATGAAATAGAATAATATATTGAGTATGCAATTATTTATATTAATTTGGTTGTTAATAAAGATAAATGTTGCTATATGAATAGGTTGATAAAAGGTTGATAGTAAGTAGATCGTTCATATATGACCTATATTGTATTTTAAGGATTTGCATATTGTGAAGTTTATATTAATTTGAATTGATTGAGTACTCAGCACATGTTGTATATCAAACTGTATAATCATTCTACAATATGGTTTTCATGATCAACTTTTCCAACACAGGTCATGTAAATCAACACGAGAAATGTTTTTGTGTACACAGTGGTCGTGTATACAGAACACAAGAGTCATGCTAGTATTAACACAAAACTATTCCCATTGATCGTGTTATGCTAACATAGGCCGTGTTCAAGGCCATGTTGAAAATAAAAAATGTACAAATGTTTTATAATTAGTTAACAAGTAAAGGATAAATGAACCAATAACAATTGGAAAAGAAAGTGTTTAAAATTATATGCATTTATATTGATTATTCAAGTAAGGGAAAGGTTAAAAGTCAATATATAAGTTAATCATTTGTTAATCATTTATAAGATTAGGGTGTTATAGATACAATGACTTACACTGGAAATATTTGAATATGATGCAATTGTGTTGAGATTTGTTGATGCAGCATATATGGATAACACTAAGTGTCATGATAATGAGGTAGCTGAAGTGTGTGTTTGATGATTTATGTGATTATCATAGAAAGTGATTATATGTTGCAATTGTTTCATATGTTTATTGAATAGGGTTATATGGAAATGGTTCTATGATTAAGATGGTATTCAAGGGTTACAATGGTACAATGATTTATTCAAAGTATTTGATAAATAGAATATGGCATGAATTTAAAGGGCCTATGAATCATCTTTCTCTAGCTTTGTAATGATATTGGAGCTTATGTATCATACTCATATTGAAGATCTATAGGTATAATCCTAGTGGAGGCCTACAGATCATACTCATATTGAAGGCCTACGACTCTAATCCTAGTGGAGACCTTCAGGTCAAAATCATAATGCGATCTTTGAGTCAAATTGATTCCAGACATGAACGATCATAAATTAATAAATCACATTGAATAACACTCCTGTATGTCTATATATGATATTACTATTATTGATTATAATATGAATTGTTTGTTGAACTTATTCTTTCATGATTTATATAATACGTCTCATAAAATTGCTAATATTTTTCAAGGTAGCAAAAACTTCAATACTAGAGTTGCTACAGGTTTTTAGGTCAACTTGTTGTTGTAACATTTCCATCCTTAAATCTTATTATTAAGTTAAATAAGTAAAATGATTAATATGATTTGGTAATAATAAGTGAATTTAATAATGAAATGAGGTAAAATGTAAGTTTATTAGGTATATTGACTAAGTTATGAGTCATACGGGATAATGTTTCAAAGAAATGAAGTTTGGATGTGAAATCGGCAAGAAAAGGGCTGAACAACACATTGCGCGTGCTGTCAACACGTGGGGCGTGTTGTTTGGAAAATAAAGAGCATGATCCTGCTCAAGAATGAATTAAAACATGCTCTCAATGATGGGCATGGTCGTGTGTAGGTTGGCACGGGGCGTGCCGAGGTGTTGACTGTTCTGAAATGTTGAAAAACTGAGTGACACGTGGAAAATGAAATTGGCATAGGGCATGCTAAGCATGGCATGGTCGTGTTGAGCCAATTTAGTATATATACCATTCACTTCGACTCGAAACATTCGTAGAAACAGAGAAAAACCTAAAGAAAGTTGAGTAGAGAATCGAGTAGAATTGATCGTAGAATCGAGTAGAGAATTGTCTGGCATAGTTAGAACAAAAGAACTAGAAGATGATAACACGTATTTACGAAGTTTTCATATATATGAATTTGAGAAAAGTTAGTTAAAGTAAGAATTGTTATCGATTAATGCTATAAGGGGTTAATAAGATCGAATAGGAGCATTCATATGAATATATCTAGTGTAAATGGATTTCATAGTACGATTCGTATATGTTATTATAGGATGACAGAGCCAGAGACCCAGACAGGACAAAAGTAGCTGTCGGTCTGAGTATTTCAGCTGACAGGTGAGTAGTCTAACTCACTATTTGGCTAAATGAAAATATGATTAGAACTTACTATGCATTGCCAATATGATTGGATTGCGAATAATTGTGAATTTATGATTATGAATATGAATATGAAATGAAATGATGATATGTACGTAAGAATGAGATTGATACAAAATGACGACATATGTGAAAGGAAATTGTATAGATGATTGAAGTAAAACAAGTACATATAAAAAGGAAATGCAAATAGGTAAGTTATGATATGTTATATTTATACA
>CANYCX013946247.1:0-10687 GCA_948193385.1 Breynia disticha f. nivosa
TGTGTGCTTATCTGAATGTCATTCATCTATATATTTCTGTGTGACACGTGCCTGTGTGGTCATTATATTCTGAACTTGCTGTGTGATCTGGTTCTGATATTGGACTTGTTGTGTGATCTTGTCCATATTACAAGCTTTGGACTTGCTGTGTGATCTGGTCCTAACTGCTCATTCCTCTGCTGTGTGCGATAGAGGATAATTCCACTACTGTGTGCGATAGTGGATAATACCCGGGATCATTGGTCATTGTGTGTGAAACTGCATTTCATTGCACTTCATACATTATATTCGTATATGTATGATTGAGATTGCTATTGTTGAACCTGTGTGGTTCGTATTTTGCTGTGTGCGCGATATTGAATGATCGTATTATGCTGTGTTCTTTCTGTTTGATCTGTGTGATCATATTGTGCTATGTTCCAGAGTTTGATAAAGCTGTGTGCTAGATTATAATCGACAGTTGTGTGCTGAATTTAAGATCTGCGTGATAATGAATTGTCTGGCATTCGGGGATGCCGAGGGGCAAGATAAATACGCACGTTCTCATGCTATTATATACTTTTCCCTGCACATCATTTACGTTAAGGCTGAGAATACTTACTGAGTATTGTTTATACTCACCCCGTTGTTGTTTTAAATGATTGTGCAAATCGTAGTAGTTGCCTTTCACTGGAATACAGAGTTGATCGATACTTTCCAGAGCTACGTTAGAGGTCGAGCTCCAGTTGTCATTTTATTATTTTGGATTTGTACATATTGTACATTTGTATATACACACAGGTTTTTAGTTTGAATGTTTTCAAACTAGTTTGCTTCCGCTACTGCTTTGTTTTTCGAATGAAAACAGGTTTGGGCCGAGTTTTACGAAATCGCGTGTATATATCTTTTAAATTCTCTCTTCTCTGACTTTATATTTGATTTTATATCATTTATATATATTTAATGATTTATCTGGAAAACAGGTATTTGAAAATAGGTTCCACATTGGAAATGTTGAGATCTGGTAACTACAAAATGCTACACCTCTCACAATGTAATATTCAATGAGATATCATCTTGGTAGTCTCCTTAAGTAATAGTCTTGCCCAATTCAAAAGGGATAGAAGAGAATTTATAAGAAAGAGTTAAGGAAGAATTAAAGGCAAACAAAGAAATTAGGTCAGATGATAAAGTTACATTGGAGAAGTCACCAAGGCAAGATGAATCTCCCTGATGCAAAGGAGTCATGAGAAGTTTCATGAAGAATGTTCTTGAAGACAAATTGAAAAGAGCGGCAAAAAGATAATAATTTAGAAGATTTGACACAGATGCAAAGATTGATGATACAAAGAAAGCCAAATCCTAAGTATGGAATAAAAGAACCAATTACTTATGCAGTAGCCACAAAATTAGAAGAGTGAAAAAAAAAGTAAATAGAGGCAGAGATCGCGGAACTAATAGAAAATAAAACTTGAGAGATAGTTTTGAGACCTATGAATGTGCAACCCATTTCATGTAAATAGGTGTATAAAGTTAAAACATGACCTAATAGGTCAGTGGAGTGGTTTAAAGCTTGATTTGTTGCTTGAGACTTTCCATAAAAGTATGGGTCAAAATATGACAAAAAATTTAGTCCAATTGCCAAGATAATAACAATATGAGGGTTGCTTGCTTTGGCGATGAGAAATTCATTTTGCGATAAGAAATTCATGAAATATTTAGAAGATGGAAGTTGAGAACGCATTCTGGTCATAGGATACCAATATAAGCATTATATATGAGAAATGTTTTATAACTTCTAGTCTACCATGTAACATTCTTATTTAAGTGGACCAATCCAATAGATCCTCTCTATGATGTATCTATGTTTTCTATGATCCATAATTTGTCAAACAAA
Organism: Breynia disticha f. nivosa; assembly: GCA_948193385.1. Taxonomy (NCBI): domain Eukaryota; kingdom Viridiplantae; phylum Streptophyta; class Magnoliopsida; order Malpighiales; family Phyllanthaceae; genus Breynia; species Breynia disticha. The sequence continues at coordinate 1,877 of CANYCX013946247.1, forward strand.
ATCATCTCATACAATTACATACTAGTTTTAGTTCATTGCAATTCCCATTGTCAATAATCAACCAAGGATATTTAGATGTTATCCGTTACATTCACATGAATAACTATCTAGCACCTTACAAAAATAATTGAATATGTAGTATGTTAAAATTTAATCCATTAAAATATGTATAATTTAGCTTATATGTTGGAAAATTATTGAATAGTTTGCATGAAATCAAAGTTGTAAGAGAAAGTTTGAAAAATACAAGGGTAGCATAGCCTAGGGGGTTATAATGTACATTATGATACATTAATAATGCACGTTGATCACCATCCTGGATAAAGCCATGATGGATTCTTTCATCATTTGTGTTATTGTGGAGAGTAATGTATGTTACCAACCCCAGGTCTCAATAATGCATGTTGCATTTGTTAATGTATATTACCTTATATTTATAACGTACATTATGGAAAAGTAAATCACATTATTTAACTAACCTACACATATTAATAGCGGGGAGATTATTTTAAAAATGGGATAAAACATTTTAAATCATACACCCAGCTATTCTAACATTTAAGAAACCAACCCTACAAATCCTAAGACTCTCTCCAAGCCTAACAAACACGATTTTACCACTCCCAATCCAAAACCAACATAAACATAGCATTGATGAGCATAGAGGACTTTGGAAAACATCTACCCAAGGTAAGGTTTCTACCTTACAAAGAATTAGTTGGATGATAAAAGAGAAAAATGATAAAAAGTGTATGAAATGGTTAGGGTTTGAGTGAGGTTTGGGGAGAAAGGTAAGGCTTTTACTATGAAAGAGAGTTGGGGAATGATTTAATGAGTAAGGAGAGTGTAGGAAATGAATGTGTTATGTTGGAAGTAACTAAGGAAGCTAAAAATAGAGACTTGAGGTAGAAAAGTAGAGGAGGAAATAAATGAGTAGTACAAGTAAGGTTTTAGTGTAAAAGAGGAAACTTTATGAAGAAGAAATTATGTAGGAATGTTAAAAACTTGTAGGATTATGTAAAAAGGGGTTTGGGGTAATAAAAGAATAAAAATTATGGTAAAAAGATAATAATAAATAAATTTTGTTATGTTTGGCTATTGATGAGAAAGAATTTTAAATTTTCTAAGAGTCAGAGACGAGGAGTTGGAGTGGCTATTCAAGGAGCTCGCATATGTAAAAAGTGTATATCTCGATACTTATTTATCCATTAATTGTCTTTGCATGAGTAAGTATAGTTGCTTAAGTGTATGTGATGCTTGTGAGTGGTGTTTGTATGTGACACCAAATTTTACAAACTTCATTTCCAACAAATACGATTTTCACACCCATTTTTCTCTTTTTAAAACAACAATGAACACTACAATTCAAGTAAACATATAGATATGAAATCATAAGTGGCATACATGCATTTTCTTTAAACCAGCCCAATACAAAATAAAAGTACCAAATATAAATCAAATGCAAATATATGCGGAAGCCAAGGGTTGCGGTTTAAAACAATGCAAATTCTAGTAAAAGCCTATACTGATATGTGTATGACTATACAAAAGTGCAAAGGTATGCATCTCCAAAATCTCTAGGAGCCGACCAAAAGTAAGTCCCAGCACCAGCTACTATCGATCTGCACATCTTTTAGCAAAACACAGGTGAGTATTTTTAATACTCAGTAAGCTTTCCCTTAGTGTCTCTCTATGCTGAGGTTCAGGGGAGTCGTCGGCCTCCGCGGCCTATCCTCCCTCACATACAATTTATAAGTCTACCCTTAGGCTTTCACACAAGATAATGTTAACCTGTCTTATACCAGTTTATAATGTCCTTAATGTGTTATATAAACCACCAGAACCATTAGGATAGTTTGGATATGCCTTAGGAAGTTATTCGGGTAAAAATTAGCTTTTCTGGGCAAAATAAGGTATGTTTATACCATAGATAACGTACGTTATGCTTCCCCTAAACTGCAGCAATGAATAACATTTTCCATAGCTAAAATAACTTATGTTTAGTGTCATTAATGTACGTTATCTAAGAAAATAACGTACGTTAATGCTTCTACAGCATTCTATCCAAATTTTTCCTAAGTCTATTTCATGCATACACTTATCCATTCACTTTAAGCATACCATACACTCACAAGATGTTGATACCATACCATTATACATCCTAATTAGCATATTTAATCTTCTAAACACATAATCCACACATTAAATCTAAGTCACAACAACAACATAACCATCCACAGAAGCATTCCAAGATTCTATTGATACATCTCACACTTATACATAACACATACAACATAAAGGCAAACCGTCACATCTTTCTTAATAATTTTACCACAACATAATCCATGTCATTTAACAAAACATATCAATCAACCATTCACAAGAATGAACCTACCCCCTTTAGGGTCAAAACCACCATCATAAACCTCAAGGTACACTTAACTCATCATTTCACACAATCATCCATAAAGTTACTTAGCTAAATGACAACCATAACCAACTCAACACTTATCATACCAACCAAACACTCAACATCATTTACATATCCATTTCATATATATAGTGACCACAAATAGACCATCATACACGTCATGAACTCACTCTTTCGAGTTATTCCATCATAATCATATTCATATACAAAATTACCGCATTCAAATCCATGAACACATAAAATTCATTTAAGTCTTTCGACCTTCCCATTTCTCTCTTATAAACATCAATAATAAACACTAAGTAAATGCATTTATGAATATGTTAATGCAATCCACATATAATGAATGTGCTCCAGAGTCCTATTGTATGAGAGAGTCCACCCTCTTCCTCATTCGTGAGTCAAAGCTCCAATTGTGAGCCAAAGCTCCATTGTGAACCGAAGTTCTATTGTGAACAGAAGTTCCATTGTGAACCGAGGTTCCATTATGAGCCGAAGCTCCATTTGTGAGCCGAAGCTCCATTTGTGAACCGAAGTTCCATTTCTTTTTTGCAAAACATGAACATACAATAATGCTCGTGCTATGCCATTACCCCATGCCATAATGTAAGTTCAAACATTCAAAGTTCCATTCACATTTTGCCACAATGTTTCTTTTAGGAAACCTTTAACACCATTTTACCACTTATTAGCAATATGGTTATCAAACATGCACCATCTTTCCATCATAAGAATCATAACACATAACACGGGGCACTCATCATATCAAGTAAGTGTACTTATAAAAAAAACCATTCTCGTTAGTAAGCATCCATTCAAAATTGTACGATCATAAGTTTCTCAAGCCACCATCAAGGCATTCACACATTTCTATTACACATTTCATTCAAATTACAACACATTCAACCAAGCCAACCAATCTCATTCAATCAATTTGCAATATCTCATCTCATTAGTAAGCTATTTTGCACATATCATACACACTTACACTATTTCCAACACAATCTCATTTCAATTCACACCAAGGAATAATTACGCATAAAATGAACAATCATTCACAAGTAAATCGCATCCAAGTAAGTGGCAAAAGCGCTTACCTCGGGCTCCAAGATTAAATCCGTCGCCCGATTCCCGAGTCGGGTTCCCAATGTCGTTACCTACACAAACATAATCACATTTACTACCATTAAATGTACAATGTATCTTATTTTAACCTCCTTGACTGATTTTTCTCGAAATCCCAAACCTTACCTAAAAACCTAATTTCTCAAATCTCATAAAATCTTATGTTTTAGGGTTAAAGACTTATGGAATCGTAAACTACAACACAAACCCATTAAAACCCTACCAAATGCAGCTATTTCCAACCACATTTGAGTTCAAACTGACGAATCTTACCTTCTCTCCCGTCACCTTAAGACCTAGCAAGAGGAGGATTTGGGGTTCGATTCGCTGTTAATCCGTTGAAATCTTAGTGTTTGTTGGTAGGTTTGATGTTTGTGGAGGCACAGGAACGGGTTTGGAGAGTTGAGAGAGTATTTTGGTGGTTGGGGGTGAGTTATGGCATGGTTTGGAAGTGTTTCGGCCATTTAATGACATGTCCAGACCGCCGATAACGTATGTTTATTTTGCAAATTAACGTACGTTAACAAAATGCAAATTTTTGAAACCTGACTATGAATAACGTAGGTTTCCCATGGATTAACGTACATTAATCCTTATTAACGTATGTTAATGTGCCCATTAACATACATTAATTACCTCCAGACAGCCTTTTCCAACATTTTCGACTTCCTTCGATCTCTCGACACCTATATACTTATTCATACATGCTTATAACTTAAAATAAACACTATATCAACTTAATCAACATCAATTAACATTGAATTTGCATGCTTAATCAAATTCAAATCAACCAAATTAAACATTAACTTATACTTTGTTTAACCTTCCATAGTTCATACTTATAACCATAATACAAAATCAAGCCATCTCATTTTACATTCAACCCTTATAACACTTATCATTTTCCTATAACCACACACAACATTCTTAATTCATCACTAAAACTCGAAACCATCATGCACATCCTTTTTCATACTACATACATTCGGTTCCTATTCATAATCCTTATTTCAATTAAAATGGACGAATTTTTGGGCTGTTACAACTCTCCCCCTTAAGAAATTTCGTCCCCAAAATTAGAAGCAAGTTAGGTTCATTATTGACTCACTTTACTTTAACCCCACCCATTTCAATCTTCGTTTTCAAACCTAAGGCAAACAACACAACCAAACATGCTACTCATTACTAACATTTCTTTACACTTATAGCTATCAAACTTACATGTTTAATTACATCTGATTCACACATAAGGACATTATGGTTCTCATTTTCATATTCATACACACAGATAGTCTATCATTAACATTCTTACACCTCCCTCACTCAGGCATTTTACTAACTTTCTCGTATTAGCTAAATTCAACCATGTTCACAGTTTGTCAATCAACTCACAATTCATATATATATATATTGGTATACACATTTACGTTTTTTTTATTGTTATTATTCCTTGCACACATTATGTAGACACACTTATTCATGACTTACCTACTCGTGGCAGGCGAACATTCACCACGTTTCATTCATTTTCGCACGAACACACCATTTAAACCTAGTCCATCCCTTTCAAGAAATAAACACATTTACTCTTGAGCTATGGTTCCACGCTCTTTTACTTACCTCACATGAATACCCCAAATATGGTCTCCCATATCCATGTTTCAACCTCTCTCGTATAACTCTCGCAACACATATACATATATATCTATGCTTGCGATCTCCCATCTATCCGATAATGTCAGCCCCAAGGTAGGTAAGCAAGAAGTATGATTTGTGATTTCCGTACGTACGCATAAGAAGAGAATGCAAGAATGCAAACATGTAAAAAAAATTGCAAAAATGTCCTACCCTTGATCAAGAATTTTGCAGAAACCCAAAGAATGTACTTCCTTATACAAAAACAACTCTGGCACTACCTTCAAGAGGAACACGAGCGATAGCAACCTCAATAAATCACTCATAGTTGAATCTTTGATGTATCTTACCATTGTCTGCAATTACCATTAACAGTGTTACCTATCATTAATTTCTGTCTGTAGCACTTTCTCTCACATATCACTATTGATTCTGGACAATAAAGTTATTTCATTATCTAAGCTCTCAATTTACCCCCTTATCTTTTATTCACACCTTACTTAACTAGTCTTCTGGTCATTTGAGTTCACTAATTTCGATCGTTGTGCAACCTTAACCCACACACAACTCAAGGTTTCTTTTCCAATCCCTGGAAAACAATCATACACTCCCTAGTTAGGTTTTTCCCAAGTTTTCTCAAGTCGTTTCAAAACAATTTAGTTCCCTCACGCTACTACCACGTTGTTGTATAACAGACTCACTCACGATAGAACAAGCGGTTCAAGAATTGATCAATACAAAAGTAGGATGTGCATAAATGGATACCATACCGGTGGTCATATCTGGATTAGCTACCGCCCCATCACGTGTCATAGCATACACACGTGCCTGAGACGCAGCTGTAGTCTGTGAAACTCCTCCACCCCTCGATGCAGTACCGTAGTCCTACCACCTCTGCATCTGCCTCCACTAGTAGCAGGAGTTCCCCGGTTATCAGCCTTGCTGCTCTGTCCTGATACTGCCCTGCCTTCATCTCTGGCCTTGGCAAAGCAAAACTTCATCATGTGTGTCGGTTTGTTGCAATAATAGCACAGTTGGGAAGTGTCTCCCCTAGTGTGTCCTCCCACACTCTGCTGTCCATAAGCTGAAGGTCTAAATGAGTGACTCCCCCTGCTCCTAGATCCAGCCCTCTAACGACTGCCTCCTCCGCTAGTGCCCTTAGGAGGCCCAAAATCTTTCCACTGTTGTCCTCCGGTAGCGTTATAACTACCTACCTTCTTCTGTCGCTTGCTCTCTACATGACCCTCCTCGGCCAATAACTCCTCAGTCCTCAAAGTCGTCTCTAACAGTAGCTGGTAAGTAGGGGCCTTCATCGCAATGCATGTGCAGATATTAAACCGCAACCCTCTCTCAAACCTGTCCCTCCTCTGGACATCAGTGGCTACGTCCTCCGACGCATACCTGGAGAGTCGCGTGAAGGCCCAAGTGAGTGTAGACGGGTGATTCTGGCTCCCGGGGACTGCCTCCCACCAGTACCAAACATTTTTCTCCAATAATGAGGTGGCATACCTCAGTTTCTGCCCAGGTGTGCACCTACACGTGGTAAGAATCCGCTCCGTCTATTAAGCCAATGCTCAGCCTCAGCGGGGTCTGTGGTCCCCTCAAATGATTTGGCGCCCTGCCTGTGAACCTCAGAGAAATTCTTATCAGTGTTAAGGCCCTCCCTTTGCCGACCTCCCTGTGGTGTCCTCTGCTGGCCACCCTGCTGGCCTAGCAGCTGTAACAACATAGCATGATAGATATGGGCATGTACGGGGTTGAAAGGTATAGCACCGGGTGCAAATGGTGCTCCCCAGGTGCAGGTGGTGCTTTGTGTCCTGGGACTGGTCCCTGTCCCTCAACGGACTCCTAGGACTCAGTCGGAACCTCGTGTGATACATCTTCTATAGGCTCCATCCTATCCAAATCATCATTTGCAAACTTTAGTTCACGAAAAATGATGTAATGAAAATAGTTTTTTTGGCACAGTCCGCAAGGAATCTAATCCCTGCTATGATATCACTAAATGTGACGCCAAATTTTACAAAATTCAATTCCAATAAATACGATTTTCACACCCATTTTTTTCTTTTTAAAAAACAAAGAACAGTGCAATTCAAGTAAACATATAGATATGAAATCATAAGTGGCATACATGCATTTTCTTTAAACCGACCCAATACAAAATAAAAGTACCAAATATAAATCAAATGTCAAATATATGCAGAAGCCATGGGTTGCGGTTTAAAACAATGCAAATGCCAGTAAAAGCCTATACTGATATGTGTATGACTATACAAAAGTGTAAAGGTATGCATATCCAAAATCTCTAGGAGCCGACCTATCAATCGGTATCACACGCGCAAGCTCCGCCCAAAAGTAAGTCCCAGCACCAGCTACTGTCGGTCTGCACATATTTTAGCAAAACACAGATGAGTATTTTTAATATTCAGTAAGCTTTCCCTCAGTGTCTCTCTATGCTGAGGTTCAGGGGAGTCGTCGGCCTCCGCGGCCTATCCTCCCTCACATACAATTTATAAGTCTACCCTTAGACTTTCACACAAGATAATGTTAACCTATCTTATACTAGTTTATAATGTCCTTAATGTGTTATATAAACCACTAGAACCATTAGGATAGTTTGGATATGCCTTAGGAAGTTATTCGGGTCAAAATTTGCTTTTCTAGGCAAAATAACGTATGTTTATACCTTAGATAACGTACGTTATTCTTCCCCTAAACTGCAGCAATGAATAACGTATGCCATAGCTAAAATAACTTATGTTTAGTGTCATTAACGTACGTTATCTAAGAAAATAACGTACGTTAATGCTTCTGCAGCATTCTATCCAAATTTTTCCTATGTCTATTTCATGCATACACTTATCCATTCACTTTAAGCCTACCATACACTCACAAGATGTTCATACAATACCATTATACATCCTAATCAGCATATTTAATCTTTTAAACACATAATCCACACATTAAATCAACGTCACAACAACAACATAACCATCCACATAAGCATTCCAAGATACCATTGATACATCTCACACTTATACATAACACATAAACATCAAGGCAAACCGTCACATCTTTCGACTGACGAATGGGTTTGGAGAGTTGAGAGAGTGTTTTGGTGGTTGCGGGTGAGTTATGGCACGGTTTGAAAGTGTTTCGGCCATTTAATGATATGTCCAGATCCCCAATAACGTATGTTTATTTTGCAAATTAACGTACGTTAACAAAATGCAGATGTTTGAAACATGACTATGAATAACATAGGTTTCCCATGGATTAACGTACATTAATCCTTATTAACGTATGTTAATGTGCCCATTAACATACGCTAATTACCTTCAGACAGCCTTTTCCAACATTTTCAACTTCCTTCAATCTCCCGAAACCTATATACTTATACATATATGCTTATAACTTAAAATAAACATTATATCAACTTAATTAACATCAATTAACATTGAATTTGCATGCTTAATCAAATTCAAACCAACCAAATTAAACATCAACTTATACTTTGTTCAACTTTCCATAATTCATACTTATAACCATAACACAAAATCAAGCCATCTCATTTTACATTCAACCCCTATAACACATATCATTTTCCTATAACCACA
>CANYCX013946609.1:0-12585 GCA_948193385.1 Breynia disticha f. nivosa
ATCAATCCCTTTGACTAGTAATTCCACTCCCCATAGTGTACTTCTTTAGTACTATTTTACTTGTCGTGTTTCCTTTTTAACTCGTTTATTTTCAACTCGAGCGAATCATAACAAACATGTCGAAACAAAAACAAAATAAATGATTCAGTTTGTTAGAAAAGTAAGTGCAGTATTTATGAAATGCTTACGCTGGCCATGGTGAAGATGGTGGACTGAAACCTCCTCCTAGAAGGTTTTGGAACGACGGCGTTTAGAGACGTATAGAGCAAGCAAGCTACCGGCGCTAAACATAGGTTAACGTTTTTGCATTGCTATTTCACATCTTAGGCTTCTGTTTGGCCTTAATTTTAATAGTGGTACTTATACTATTTCAGCTGTTATGTTAAAGTTGTTGAACTAATTTTATTTTCATAAAGGCCAATATGGGTTTCTTTTCTATACTCTGCTTTTGGAGCTCTTATTTTACATTCGATAATACGTCATTTTTACATAGCAACAAATTAGAAATTTTTACAACAGATCAAAAATAGATGAATTAAAAGCAATACAAAAAGGTACAACGAGGGCGTTTGCCGCACCACTTAAAGATGAAAAAAGGTTCGGAATCAGCTATTCACGATTTCTTGGTTCATGGAACAGGACCTAACCGGTTCTGGTGGTTCGGTTCCAATTTTGAAACCGGTGAGTCGATATTAGTGGTTTCAATTCAAATTTTATTTTCCCTTAAAAATGAACTAAATCGCCTGTTCAGGACACTGATTCGGCAATTCGATTCCATTTTCGATTTTTCATCTCTACCCCCACTCTATCTTCTGATTGTATATATACAATCATTAAACCCACAATGCATGAGTTCATGACTGTGGGAGTAAGTAAATTCCAATGTTGTTCCACAGAACTGATTCTATGGACTAGTTGTTGATGACTGCTGTAGTCCAACTAACAAGTTTCTTTCCAGTATGATACCTAGCATCTCTGAACAGACTTCAGATTTACTCGTTAGCCTCTAAGAAAAAACTATATTCCAAAACACATTTTGTCTCCACAAAGGCCTCTTTTGGTTAGAAACCTTACCCATAAGCATTTTCTCTGAGAGATTCTTCTCATCTAATGACCAATGTTCCTGAAAATTGAGATTCTGAAGCCATTCTAAAGCAACAAAATATAATATTTAAGTTATGTCAAAACATTGCAGCATTTTGATGCCTAACCATACAGTGAAGGCTAGAAGAAGCAACCGCAACAGCCAAAAGCAAAGCTTTTCCTAACAAGCAACATAACCATTAAAATTTTGATGCCTAACCGTGCAGCGAAGGCTAGAAGAAGCAACTGCAATGGCCGAAAGCAAAGCTTTTCCTAACAAGCAACATAGCCATCAACTCCTGAAGAGGAGATGGCTATTGGCATGGAAGAGCATTAGTAACTGATTCGAAAAACCTCGAAGCTTCTGTGTCTGGATCAGGGAGCTCGCTGGGGGTCTGCAGAAAAAAACGTGTTATTATAATACAGGAATAGATTTAAGTTTCTGAAAAGAAATTTAAATGTTACAAACCTTTCCGTATGAGTTTGCTTTTGTAAGGGATGCTCCGGCAGCTAGCAGTAATCTTATAGTGTCAACATGCTCGCCCCTTGCTGCGTGGTGAAGAGGCTGCAAAGAAAATGTCAGGGTTATATTATCAATAGCTTAATCTTACCCTATAAAGGAAAAGTTCTTCAATCTAATCAATATTAACTCTGCAGGGAAACACAAGAATGTGTTCTTTATCATTACTCACAGTATCGCCTTCAGCATCAACTGTTTCTAGCATTCTTTGCACACGCTCTTCGCTGCCAGCACTATTTAACAAAAGTTGCACAATCTCAGTAAATCCTGCAATAACCATGAAACGGGGAAAAAAATAGATGCCTTAACATAAATTTAAAAATAAAGAGAAATTTCCAACATCATCTTAATAGTAGCGTTCGGTGCTTACCCCCTGCACATGCATCATGCAAAGGAATAGCTCCATCTTCATCCTTTGCCTCTATATCTGCTCCCCTTTCCAAAAGCAGCTGCATAAGAAAATATCGAGCATAAGTTTTCGCTACTGTTTGATTCATAGGCTGATGAGCTGATCAGAAAGTAATATCGCGTCACAACTAACCTGAACGCAAGGCAAGTACCCATAAAGGCAGACAAGATGAAGAGCAGTGTCCCCATCCTCCACAGGCTCATCGATGCTGCCCTGCAAGTTATCTGCACCGAAGTGCTCAGCATCCTCATTGATAGGAAACAAAAAGACTTTATACGACATATCATATACCAAAACGACAAAAACAGGTTGACAACTGCATGAATTAAGGACTACTAGAAATCTAGTTGGTTACAAATTGCCACAACTAGCAAATCCAACAAAGGATTACAGTGTTCACATTCAGCAAGTTCAACCACAAACACATTGCATTTAAGTTTTATGAGACTCATACAATTCAGTTTCAAAAGCAGTAATTAATCACAAACCGCTAGTGAAACCTTAACCTTTGCGTAAATAACGTATCAATTCTTGTCTATCAAAAGCTCAACTTAGCTACAACAGCATGCTCTGAACACACAAGGCTAAAATGGCCGGACTAAACTATCACGTATTCAAAACCCAAATCGAACTCAATGACTATAACAAGCAACATGGAATCATTACAGGTGAATGCTAAATTCCCTTCACCAATGCAAAAACTAATCACAGTCATTTAAGCACATGATTAAGTCTAACTCCAATAAAATTCTAAACTTCACACAACATTCAAAAAGCTTCATAACTTACTTATAACAGCATGCTATTAACACAAAATAGGTGATAACAATAATAATAAACAGATTAAACAACTCAAAACTCAATCAAAATCACACAAGCTCAAATATGTGGACATTAAATTCAACATGGCTGTCAATTTTAGCACTTAATGAACTCTTAACTCCAATAATTTCTCAAATCTGAGCCACTTTTCTATAGAATATACACTTAAAAACTAACATGAACTATACACACAATAATTTAATAACATAATTAACTCTAAATTGAAAAAATAATAACACCATTAAGTCTAAAATGATAAAATTTTCAAATTTGCGCAAATTTCAAAAGAAATAATAACAAAAATCTCAAAATTGTGTTCTCTACCTAAAGCTTGACGGAGAGCATGAACGTCGCCGTCAAGAGAGGCGGCGGCGAGGTCGCGGAGGTGAGGAGGAGTGTCAGAATCAAGGGCAAGCCCGTTTTCTTCGAAAAGAGCGTTGTCATCTTCGTTCTCTTCTTCTCCGATGAGATTATCACGGTGTACGGCCATTGTCGATTTTATTGTTTAGGTGTTTTTAAGTTTGTTGTGAGTTTATTACAGGTTCTTGTAGTTTTAAGACTTTGAGTTTAGTTCAGTTTAGTTGAATTTAGGGTGTAATACTTTATTGTATTTTTATATTATTTAAATAATTATAGTAATTTTTAAATTTTTATAAATTAATTTATATTGAAATTTTATTAATTTTATTGACGTAATTTAAGTGGTGTTTGATTTTTTTTTTAAAAATTACATATGCTTTTAGCTTGTAAAAAGTTTTAATTGTTTTATCAGAATTTTATTAATTTAATTGTTTGGTAACGTAAAAAAATCGCTTTTACTAAAAGCATTTTCGTTGAAAAAATTCCTTTCTGAAAAATTGTGATTTAATGTTTTGTTAAAATGTAGTATTCTACTTTTAAGCGTAATATTTTTTTCGTTAAAAAATATACTTTTTTTTTCCTATTCTTAACTTATTTTTTATAAAATCTAAAATATTTAATATATTATTTTATGTTAGATTTTGTAATTTAAAATACTAATTCTTATTTATAAAATTCAAACAAATATCGCATAAAAAATAATTTTTATATTTTTTTATTTATATTTTTTTCTATTAAAATAATTTATAAAAAATATTTATCAAAATTTTAAAATAATTTTACAAATGCTAATAATTTTTTATGATATACTATCAAACAATAACCTAATTTATCTAAAAGCAATTTTATAAATAATATTTTTTTAATGTAAAAATAATTTTCAATAATAATTCTCAATAAATCATTAGCCATCTTTTGGATGATAAAAATAATAATATTTATTTTGTAACCATGATGGCATATGTTTGTTGCAATTAGATTAATATAAAATATAGTAAAATAGTTAACTATTTCTCAAATATTTTTATCAAACATTCTATTTTTGGTTTTTCATATTTTGTTTCTTCATTTATATTCAATTGCAGCAATTGGACACTAGAATACACGAAGTGAAATGAATATACGCATTTTAGGTTCTCTGACTTGTTCCGATCATCATCATATTATCATGTTCATATTCAGAACAATTTTAAATTATTTAACAAATATTACCATATAATTGCGAATTCCATTAAATTGCATATCCAACAAAGACGAAATCAGAAAAGATTTCACAGATAAATGAGAAAATCAAACCCAATTCTCAATTTGCATATATCTTTTTGTATTTATTCACATTTTTCGTCTTTTAATTATTTTAAGATAATAAATTTGTATGTACAAAATTTACAGTATTTTAGTCAAGGAATATTTTAATTTAGATCAGTGAAAATGATTTTAGCAAATGCATATTTCCTAAAATATGGTATGTTCAAGTGTGAAGAACACTTTGAATGTTGGAGTTTTGAGTAGCTTATGTACTCACCATTTTAGTAGCCAGCTTTGATCTATCAATAAAATTTGTAATTCATAATAATATTAAAGATATAATATTTTGTCATCTTTATGTTATACGCATATTTGTTTTTTGGTATCCGACTTTTTTTCAAATAATTATAGGGGTCTCGAGTTTTTTATAAATTAATACACGTTAGAGTTTCTTTTAGTTTTGCTTCAGTGGCCGTACATAGTTTAGTTTTTACGGTCTCTAAGATTTTTAAACAACGAAAGTTAAGCCAGCAAAATTACTAAAAATTCTAACTCGAATCAATTTACGAAAAAATTAAGAAAAATAGATTATTCTTAAAAAGAACATAAAAAATATTTGTATAATACAAAATCATCAAAATAAATAGATTATTCTTTCAAGTATTGTTGTAGAAACTATATCCACTACTTTCATGTCTTTAACTTATTTTTCTTTCACTCTCTTCCTCTTCTTTTAAAGACAACATGTCACACACGTTTCCGCAGTGTTTCAGCAAAAGTGGAGCAATGAGTGGTGACAATCGGGGCGAATGCAACCGCCACGAATCATGCGTATATACAACAAATACCACAACCATTATACGCATAACCTACAAAGCGTGCTTTGGTTCAGTTGTGATTAAGGCTGAATTTGATAGGACGGATTGCTGTTTGATCCCCTACAATGCCGATTGGGAGGGAATGAAACCTAACTACCCAAAACTCATTCCCGAACCGGATTAGTTTCGGCCCAGTAGGTCGGGATACTGGAACTCAGACAAAAAAAACACACAACCTCATCACCTTGTATCCATGATAACTTTCACATCTCTCCGCTAAATTATACTATAAGAATTGTCTTTAACGACGGTCCTTATTATTTCACTGAAATTATATCGATTATCAGTGACGGTCTTAGGAGGAGTAAGGGCTTGTGCTTTTGTCGGCTTTAATTAGGGCTGAATTTAGTAGGGCGGACTGCTGTTTGATCCCAAAATGTCGTATAGGAGGGGAATGAAACCTAACCACCCAGAACTCCTCCCCGAACCGAAATAGTTTCGGCCCAGCGGGTCAGGATACCGAAACTCGGACAAAAAAAACATAACCTCACCTCCTTGTATCCATGATAAATTTCACATCTCTCTGCTAAATTATACTATAAGAATTGTCTTTAACGACGATTCTTATTATTTTACTGAAATTATATCAATTATCAGTGACGAAATAAGGGGGAGTAAGGGCTTGTACTTTCGTCGGCTCCAGCAAAATCTTTTATGGTACAGAGTTCTGTCAATTCGTTTATGAGTAGAGACCTAACAACTATCGTTAAATCTGTCAGTTAAGAATTATAGTTATTGGCTATCGCTTTCAGTTCCCTCAGTGTAATAAACTCTTGAGTCCATCCTTACCGATTACGTCAAAACAAACAGTTCTTTTACTAAAACATCAAATGTTCAGATTTATTTTCATTTCATCTAACAGTGTAAAACAAATACTTGAGCAAATCTCATGTTGTAGTCTCCTATCTCTCAAGCGTTGATGTTGCTTAGAAAGTGAAAGAAAGAAGACAAAAGAGAATACTAAAAAGGAGTCCTGAAATTTGTCATGTTTTAAGTAACATCCATGAATGGTGGCTTTGCCTTGACTTTATGACAACCCATGTTGATTCTGTTAGAGACACTCCACTTAAATGTGGGTTGGCACTTACTTACCAAATCATGTCATTCTACACGTTATCACTATACATTTATATGACATTCCACTAAGTCTTGTCCGTAAGTTTAGGGATACAGGGGTCAGTAAGTACATTGAGAACGTAAGATTCGATCTTTAGTTCCGTAACAATGTTAAGAGAGGCATACAGACTTTAACCTGTTGATTCATCAGGTCTCTTTAAAACTCCATGCCCTGAATTCATAAGTTAGTCAATCCTTTTGATAAAATTTTGTAACAAAAAATTATATTTAAGTGAGTAAGATTTTGAGAGTAGTAAACTTCGTAGTGGTCCTTGAATTTTTACGTATTGGTCGATCCGTCTAGCGATCTCAAAATTCACCTTTCTGGTCCTTGCCATCTTACTCTATCAGTTAGATTTATTGATAGAACATCCAACAACAAAAAATAGAAATTTTTAATTGTTATCTTTTTTATAGTAAAGTATTTACCAAGTAGGTCTCTACCAATACGATTTTTTTACATATTCTATTAAAACAAATATTTCAAAACTCATAAACCGCCAAATAATTTCACGAAATAATTATATAGCGTTCGACTAATTTAAATTTAAGCCGAATAAGATTTCGAGAGTAACAAAATTCTCTCTAATAAATAAAAATGTTTTTCGTACAAATTTATGTTCCAATTCAATATCTTTAGTTAAGAGAGGATATGTAGCTGATTTTGGAAAGTTGACATGCTTTAAGTTGGAAATTCAAGGGATCCACGAACTTTTAAAGTTAAAGTTAGTGTTATTTTTTTTTCTTATTTTGTCTTACTCATTCGGTATTTTCACTTTCGATAATGATTAATCCAGAATTGGAGCGAATGACACAGTCTCTATCTCACGAGATTCGATACTAAGAAACACCAAGACAAACTTTTGTGTTCCATAAAAGTGATGATTAGAAAGTTAGTAATGTAGTGGTGGGCTTGTAGGAATATCACTCATTTTATATAGTCAGCTCATTGCATGAACACATGGATGGATCCTTAGAATTTTAAAATCTTTTTGTAGTTGGTGCTACGTTTGGTTCATGATTGGACAGACTATCCAAAGTCTTTTGCCAACTAATCACAGAATTTTCTTTTGGGTATAGTTTTGTTTTGATGAGATTTCAGTCTGGCTAGCTAGATAGTACAACTTATGTTTGTTGGTTTTGTAGCTAAAACGTGGTTGAAATGTTAACTTCAGCGTTGAAATACGCTCGGAAAACGAATCCTCGACTGTTGATTATATTTTATTTTGCAGAATTTATAATCTTGATGACGGTGAGATCGTTCCTAAATTGAGACAACAACAATGAATAAATTTGCGAGGGTGTGTTTATAGAGATTGAGTGAATGGAGGTTTCATAAAAGAAGAGAAGTTAGAAGTTGCATTACTGACAATCTGTTTACATTATCTTCTGTCATATTTATTAATGAAACAGACAGCTTAGAGATGGAGCTTTCACTATCTATCATGTAAACCAAAACAAAAGAACCTAATCCACCATAGCTTTCGGTTGTTCCAATATTGGAGGTGGTAGCAAACTCATGCTAACCTTAATTTGTACTCATCATTTTCCTCAGATGTTTCCTTCACTCTCTACCCTAATTGAGATTTTTTTTATAAGAAAAATCGAACAATAGAAGAATTTAAAGTAGTACAAGAGCGGAAACGACAAGGAACAACAATACTACAGAAAAACTGCAGAAAAATGGATAACACTACAGAACGAGACACGACAAGAGAATGATCGCATTTCCCGCCCCTCTTTGTCATGGGCTAACGGAAGAAAAAAAATAAAAAAGTTACATTCTTTTTTTTGTCAAAGAATTTATAATTGACACAAATCATTCAACAATTGTATAATTTCATTGATAAGAAAAAATACAATCGAAAGAATCAAACAATCTTACGTCACATTAGTAAAATTAACAATAATCGAATTGAATTACATTAATTTGAGGTCATGAAATTAATCATCCCACAAAAAACAAGAAACATAAGTCAGTAGTGACAATCAACTAAAGAAGACACCGAGAAGACAAGGACTTGCTCCTTGGAACCAAAGTTGAATTTGTTATCTTGAAGATCATCTTCAGGTGCAGGAAGATTAAGATCCAACTCCAAACTATTTCTTGGCCTCTTTGATTCCCGACTCTCAAGACTACTCGTGACCAAATTCGTATTCATCGTTGTCATTGTCGTCGTTGTCGGAGGTGTTGTTGAAGTACTTGCAAACGCTCTATGTCTCCTCATATGACCTCCCAAAGCTTGACCAGAAGAAAACTCAGCACCACAGATTGAACACTCATGAACCTTATTGGTTTTAACGGTATTCGTAATACCATTATTATACACAACCCTATTTGGCATATGCAATGAAAGGATTGTGCTCATTGCATTGAATTGATCTTCTTCTTGTTCTATACCTGAAACTTGGACAGATTTCTTCTCTTCATTCCCCTTATGAGGCTTCTTATGACTTGCTCTATGTCCACCAAGAGCTTGAAACGAAGGAAAACGTCTATTACAAGTTTTGCATTCATAACCACACAAACTTGACACCTTGCCGTTGCCAGCAGCCATGGAAGGTTCCAATGATTTCCGAGTTTGATGACTATTAGCCAAGAGAATCAGACAATTAGCCATATCTTCTTCTTCTCTAACACTCTCCGTGAATTCCGAAGACGAACTCGCCGAGACCATGTTGCTAATTCTTTCACCATCATCAACACTTACTTGGTCTCCAACATCACACGAGCTTGAAGCTATAGCTAACGAAATCGGCGAAACCGGTCGTTGGCGCTTGGTACGCTTGCCTTTGATCATTTCCGTCATAGAGTGATTACAATAATATCTGAACTGATGTGTGGAAACTCGGTATCCCACTTTCGGTGAGAAAAACTAAAACTCTTGTGAATATTAAGGATTAAGGAATGCCAAACTTGCGTGTTCCAACATTGGAAGCTAAGTTCTGTATATATAGACAAAACCAAATACGCGAAAGATTGAAATAAAATACTTCTGTAGTGAGAAAGATGATGAGATATAAAAAAGAACCAAATGTAAGTAAGAGGAGAGGAAGAAACGAGTGAGATTCGGTTGGCTTTGAAGCAAACCCATTACTTTTTATAAACGATTCCTCTTATAGGGAGGATTGGATTGCAAGCCTGGAACCACACCATTTGCTGTTCTATCACACTCCTTCTCACCCTTTTTTTAATTGAAATTAGTTCTATTGATTAGGTTTTAATCAATTTGTTAGTTACTAATCACTGTGATTACGATGTTACATAATCTTTGCAGCTAATTTGTTTAGTTAGGTTTGAGATAATGGCTACTGTAAAGGTGGAAACATATGCATGTAGGTTAGAGAGGGTAGTGGCACTTGTGAGGTTGAGAATATTGGAAGGATGATATTTTTTTTTTAATTAGATTATTTGGTATCTATATATGTTTCTTGGTTCTAATTAATCTAAAATTTGAGTTGGGTATTCTTCTTATTAGATTTTTTTAGAGGTAATTAAAGTTGAGTTGGTGTATTAATTTAGCGTCGAATTTCGTTGCAAAAGTTATTTAGCCAAACGCTTTTTGAGAGAAAAGTTTCACGCCGGCAATGATTCCGTTTAGCGTCGAAATTTTTTGTTTTGCATCAAATTTCGACACTAAATAAGTTTTTTGTAGTGATAGCTTACGGATTTATATTTATATATTATAATAAAACCAAAGACAACGCATAAAATGTTAACACTTGATATTGTATTTGATTGACATGTATAAGATTTAGTTGATTTTGATTACAAAAACTTCTAACTAGATAAGTTTATCACTTACGTATGGTATTAAAGGATTGTAGATTTTTCAAAACTTTTACTACGAAAGCTTTTACTACGATTATAATATAGAATTTTCTGCCATGTCGCGGAATTACTGCGTCGAATAAACCCTAAATTTATCTATATTTTCATAATTTACATGAAATTTTTTCTTAAACAAACCTTAATTGAGACAATTACAACATAATATGATACCATAATTGTTCCCTAATTAGACACTAACTAACAAATTAGTGAGTCATGTGGGGTTGACCCACAACACACACACAAACCTCTTTATAAGTTAATGGAAGGACAATGACCCAATAATCACGGCGGCTTACATGATCCAATCATTAGAGTCGGCAATACTCTCACAACTTTCTTCACACAACCGACTTACTCTTACAATTACAAGGTTTACTTCTCTCACTTCCTTTTTAATACTTCTTTTTCTTGAAACTATACGCAATGTTATAAAAATCGGATCGAATCGGTCCGTCGAATCAGTTAACTGGTCACTAGTTCGGTTCCGGTTTACCATTTAAATCGGTTTGTAAGCAAACCAGTATTAAACGGGTGAAAATCGGTGAATCGGACCGGCTTTGAGTGTTGAAAAAATTAAATAATTTAAAATTTGAATAATTTCATATTTATATGTTCTTATTTATTTATTTATATTATTTTTAAATTATTAATTCGACTAGTAAACCGTCGGTTCAACCAATAAATTAATCACTCAATTTCTTTTTTGATTTGATCATTAGTCTGATAATACTTACTACAAGCATCAATGTAATTTCTAATCGAAATCTTCACAACAGAATAAGCTAATTTCTCTCCAAGTTTGATATTGGTGATAACTTGGGTTGACTAGTTGTAATTATGTCAGTAATTTTCTCTATTAAACATTATTATTTGTGACATAAACATTACTAAAATTAACTTTACATCGTATCTAGCTATTCATATATTTATTAATAGTGTTATCATGTCAAAAATTATCAACCGTAAATTTTGATTCATTTAACTTATGAAGGTTGTTTCTATATACTTAACAGTGTTAAGTATATTATAGTTTCAGAAATGATGTGATAACATTTACTCTTCATAATTTTTATTTTATAGTTGTTGTTAAAACAATTAAAAAAATTAATTGTTATGCTAATCTGAAAAAAGTAAATTATAGTGTTGATGATTTTTTTTTTTCTAATTGTCCTTCAATACTTAAGTTAGTAAAATAAGAACAATATTTTTGCATAATAATAATATATTTTTTAAACTGTATTTAAATTATAAAATAAGATAATAAACTGTTAACGTGATATTAATTATTTCAGAAAAATTTTAATCTATTTTTAAATTTGAACTGTAAAATTTAAACAACCGAATATCTTATAGACGACATGATAAACAATTTTTTTTGTCTGAACTCTCAGTATCCCGACACATTGGCCGAGACTAATTCGAGTTCGGAATGAGAGACACGGCTCCTCTCTCACGGGAGCGACATGATAAACAAATAACAGAATGTGTGTGGCATTCATATACACGACTTTATAAACTAATAACCGACTTGTATATATTCCTTTAACCACCAATAAAATAGAAAATAAACAATCCAAGAAAATTATACACTATTCACACTTTCCGCTTGATACAGCGAAATGTCTTACATTATAATTTTACAAATTTATATAAATTATTTTATTTATAAATAAAATTTGATAGACATATACACAATATTAAAACATGAGTATAGTATTATTCTTATTTTAATATGATTTATCTAATATTATTAATAATTGTTTCATTTTATTCTTATTTTAATATGATTTATTCCGTACTATAAAAAATAATTTAATTTTATCTTAAAAATAAAAAATTGTTTAAATTATAATTTTTGACACATATCACTTACATATGCGGCCAAATGCCGTAAATATAAGGAGCTTCTTTAAATTTAGTGCATATGTATAGATTTGTAGTATAAGTTAAAGAGTTTTTTTTTTTTGAATGAAAATGTCCATACCCACGTGTTTGTCGAATCAGTTAGACTGAACTTACAAGGGCGTGACATTACACGTATCTGCCGAATGAACTAGGTTGAACACGCATACGTGTAATGAGAATATTATTAATATTTTGATGGGAGGTTTGAATGTATGGATGAAGAGAGATTCTTGACGTAAAAAGGAACTAAAAATACAACAAAATTTGCAGGAAGCTGCCAGCATCATGAAGCTGTAGTTAGAACCCTAAAGGAAAGCATCAAAATATTTTAATTATTTATTTATGATTCATATTATTTGCTTTCTTTTATTTACTTGTTCCATTTAACACATAATTGTTTCCTTCAGAA
>CANYCX013948065.1:0-15407 GCA_948193385.1 Breynia disticha f. nivosa
CCCCTCAAATTTCAAATGTCTTAAAAATATAAACACAATTAAATATTTTATTGATCAATGTGTCAAACGATATGTATTCGATCCCCCGCAACGTCGATTGGAAGGGAAATGAACCTTAACCCCCAACTTCTTCCCGAACCGGATTAGTCTCGGTCCAGTGAGTCGAGGATATCGGAGTTTGACAAAAAAAAAAAATAAAGCAATATGCTAATACTTGACAATTTGACTCAAATATGGTTGTTTTTTCGTGTCTTATTGAGTTTAAACATATAAGAAACGAATTAACATGTTAAATGCGATTTAGATCAAATTTAATTATATTATACGTGACGTATTGTGTTCGAATTTAAAGATTTGACTCTTTTAATAAATATATTGTTTTTGTGTACCATGTAAACATGTCACAACAATAAATTGGGACGTGAATATGATAGGCTAACACATTTTAAGAGCGCTATTAAACATGTCGATAATCAAAGCAAAGAATATAAGAAGCTATAATGCTGGGATAAAACCTTTATTTTTCTCGACATGAATTGTTGAATTTGGTTGCTTCCAAGTGAAGAAAGTTGTCTCTACATGGGTTTTACTTGGATTGAATCCAGGATTTTGACAATGTAATAAGGTTGACTGTCAGAGGTAGGGTTAGGTTTTGTTGCTACAAGAATAGGAAGAAGATAGACCAAACCCTAAAATGGACGTATTCACAAAAGTCAACCCTTTATTTGTGCATGGCTAAGATTAACACGTGTACATGAGATTGGGGTACTGTACCAATTGTCTCAGTCATTCACGTGTTGGGAAGAATGGAGTGGTTCGAGCTGTCCCAGTCTTGCCTGGCCTTAGCCAGCCATGGAAGGTCCGAGGGACGACGGCGCAACCAACCCTTCGTGACCGTTCCAAGCCTGGTTCTGAGTTCTGACATAGCCATGTTCAACTTGTAGCGTCGTTTAACTATTAGCATTGGGCCTTCATGCTTTAGAATTCGTGTTAATGATAGAAAACAGCATCATTTTTAGAAAATGGCACATGTTTTAATACATGCATACATAATACTCAAATGTTTTAAATTTTCTGTAGTTTGAGTTTTTGTATATTGTTTTGTTTAAATATAGTTTTAAAAATTCTAATATTTTTTTTAATGAGATAGCTTGATTTTAAAATGTAATATAAACAAAACCCAAGTCGTGAAACACTGTCTTAAGAAAATACATGTCTTTTCTTTTGACTGTGTGTTGTGTGTTTATGAAAGCAGTGTGTCGTCTTATTTCTAAGCTCATAAAGTGAACGTTGGTGCAATAAATAAGAACATCGGTGAAACAAAAAATTAGGAGAAAGACATGGTTAAGTGGTTGAACACTATTAATTAATGAATAATCTTATATACAAGCTCATTTTTTTTATTTTTTTTGGTCAAGCCCCGGTATCATCGACCTACTGGACCGAGACTAATCCGGTTCGGGAAGGAGTTGGGGGTTAAGGTTCATTTCCCTTCCAATCGACGTTGCGGGAGATCGAACCGTGGTCCGCCCTACCAAGTTCAGCCTTCCAATGGGTCTTATTTATAATTATTGTTAAATTTAAATTAACTAAAGAGTTTAATTAAAAAAGAGTATCGCATTAGTCTCTAATAATACTTTTTATAATTAATTCTATTTTTAAGAAAAAAAATATACAATCTTTTTTGCTCTCTAGAATTGAAAAGTCAAACAAAATCTATATTTTATATTCAAAGATATAAAGTCAAATAAAAAACAATTGGAGTAAAATTTTCATATTAAAATTTATATTATAAAAAATATATTTAAAATAAAGAGAACATTAAAAATGTTCTAACATATTTAAGACAAATTAACATATTTTTCCTGCACAATCCAATTAGATTTAAATCGATCCACAAAAATTGCACCTAAACCTTCCACATTATTCAAAAATTTCAAATATATTGCACATTATGAGTTAAGTTAATATACCATGCATTGACTTGCAATGGACTTGTATGTGAAAAAAGCTTGTTGGTTAATGTTTAGCTCCACGTATATTAAGGAATTACTCTTGCCGTATCAAATTGATCAGCAAAATTTTTAAATATGTTGTCTTATTTATTTTTTACACGTTATTTATTGTTTAAAAACTAAAATTGTCTCTTATCGAAGTAATGATATTTTCATTTTTGTAATACGTATTTATTCATTCAAATTTTTGTTATCCAATTAAAATAACTTATTTAATTAGAAAAATATTAAAAAATTACATAATAATTACAGCTTGTAACTAACTAATTAATTATTAGTTTCTTAATCTCTGTGATAGTCTAAAACTGTTTATCAATTTGAGAAAGAGAGAATAAAAAGCTGCAAGCTTATTTTGAGTGTGTTGATCAATCCGTTTATTGAATATTCAATAACCATATCTCAAACTGAAAAACTTCACTCTCATTACACTTCTTGCTTGGCGATTAGGTTAATCTTCCAAAGAAGAGAAAAGAAAGTATAGAGCATACAGACAACAACACTTTCTAAATCTTTCGTTCATGGTTCAACGGTTAAGAGTTTCAATCAGCACAGTGAAGTTGCGGAGTTCGATTTCTGGCTCTGTAGCGGCACTAGAAGAATCATATTTCTGCCTTTAGTTCGTAGGCTAGCACGACCATTTTCCTAAAATTTTGTATAAAAAAAACTTGGTAAACTAACCTTTGAATATTACCCTAATAATGGTCCAGTGTAGTCACCAAATCAATGAAACAAACGTATGATTTAGTCCAAATTTTGGCTTATGAACTTCCACAGCATTGGGATTTCCTGAAGCTTCTGATTTACGAAGGCCAATAAAATGACATCTTAACATTGAACAGTGATGAACAATATAGATCACATAGGTCATTTTCCAAACATGGTTAAGGTTCAGTTGGGTTGAAACATCATTCTCGACGAACCAGTTGTAATTATGAGAAGAGCCCACCAATAAAATACCTAATTCATGCATTAATCCAAGCTTTGGTACAAAAATCTTGTGTGGTCTTCATGGTTCCAGCTCGAAAATCTTCAACTTGATGACAGATTGATCCAACTGGTGCGACCAAACACTTAATGATTATGATGAGTTTGTTGGTTAATCTTAAGTGTATTTGAGTCGTTATGGACTTGAAATTGTAACTACAAATGTTAGAAATACATGGGTTTGCTTATACGAGAATCATGAATGGAACTAGTAAATATGCCGTGGTTTCCAAGATAGAATTGGAGATGAATATTTTTCAAGTTAAGGGAAGTATATGGGATTGCCTTAAGAATACAGTCAAATAGGCACATGTATACCATCAAGTGCCCTTGTTTCAACTAACTTAGATCCTCTAATAAACTACTCTTTGAAGTATTAACTGCTAATAATCTTGATATAGTTTTGAATTTGGCTAAGAATTAGGATATATCAGGAATTTATACGATAGAATTAATGCGAAAATAAAGAGAGAACACATGAATTACATGGTTTGGTTAATGTAACATACATTGTCGGAAAAACAAATTATTCTATTATCAGTCACAAAGAGGAAGTCAAAAGACTCATAAGGGAGATATACAAACCATTATATATATATAGGTTTAAGCTAATCACTCACACAAAAACCTAGAATTACTCTAATTTAGACTGTGTGACCCAATTACACGTCCTTATAGAAACGGTCTGACACGTCTATGTAATTCATCGAACTGATAAACTGACATTGCACAGGTAAAGATACGCTCGTGTAACTTCTTGTTCCAATCTGTATAACGGACAATGTAACCCGACGTTAAATTACGTGATCAATTATATGCATGTGTACTTGTTCGTATCTTCACTTATAATCTTGTCAACACTCTGAATTATTCTGAAATGTCTCCAAACCGTCTGTCATACTAAAGCTATACCGTCGTGACTCCAAATCTTTTAAAAAAATCAAATCAACCCAAGAGAATATTCTTATTTTCTCTCATTAATTCGATATTTTTGTGCTTTGCAGTCATAGTTTCAAATTTTTGAAGTTGTAACCTCTCAGTTGTAAAATCTCCAATAGTGAGTCAGGTAGATGGGAATGGACATAGAAACCTTGTGACAAACAAAATTAATCTAGGATTAATTAAAGATTACTAGAGTCAAATCAATAGATTAATATCAATTGATTAAGTTGTTAATAAATCACATAGTGAAAGTTAATATTAATTGCATTAAACATGACATTGAAAATTACTAATTCTTACTTAGTTTTCTTGGAAAAAAAACCAAAAATCACCATGCTGAAGCAGCTATATAATGAGGTAGGATATCTCCTGGTTGACATATACTTGAAAAGAAAGGTGTCTGACATAAGATTTAATCTGGCAGTTAAGAACTGTTGATTGATGGTTGACAATTTGATTATATATTAATAACTATCATCTGTATAAAGCCCCACAAAATAAAAAGACAATCACAACTTTAATTAGCAAATTAATCTTGGATAGAAATTTAAGTAAAATAATAATCGTAATTTGACGGTATTATCTTTTCGATATGATGTACGAATCTATATAATATATTAAAGCAAAAAACAATGCCTAAAATAGTGATCGCACTAAGCATTGTATTTAAGTGAAATGTGGCAAATTTAATTAATTCTAATCTAATTACGGAGATTTTTGATTACATAAGTTTATTTTTTGTATTATAACAAAGCAAACATACTAATTTTGAGGATTTTTAAATAAATTATTTTCACTATAACTATAATATAGAGTTTCTTGTGCATCGCGCGAACAATATGATTAGTTGAAGTCCTCAAATATCAGCTCAGATTGTTTATAACAGCAATGGAAAAGAAGCTACTGTCGAAGAATTGCTAAAAGTCAATTCACAATTCTAATAACCCCAGTAATTATTTCTCATTAACTCGAAAAACATGAGTAATTAGAGTGATTAACTATAGTTTAAACAATTAATAACTGCAACACATAAATGATCAGGAAAGTAGATTCTGGTAATCAAAAAGATGTTTAAAAGAAAAGTCTTACTTTGTCAACACTCTAAAATTAAGCTCAACCAGAAAAAGGCAAAGTTGAGAAGACACAATAAGGGGTCACTCAGTCATATCTCAGTTGTCAACAATGGAGGTGGAAATTCCATTAGATCTTCCTTCCTTTCTACATGATAATCTTGTCACCTAATCACTTCCATTTCAATTATCACCAAAAAGAAATTAATATAATGAGATTTTCTTTCTGGTATTTATATGCTCATAACATTCATTCTATCCACTCATCAAACATATACACTCTCAACCATTATCTAATATCTCTTGAATCTCTACTAACTCATTAAGCAAGCTTTAATGGGTTGTTTTCATCTTGCTTCAATGGCGACTCTAGTTTTTGCATTTTTGTTCCTCTTGCCAAGTACTGCAGTGGCCATAACTAGGCACTACACGTTCAATGTACATGCAATAATCGCCATGTCAGTGATTTTTCAGTCATACTGCAAGTTTTGGTTGGCTAACTTGTTTGTTTTGTTTTGTTTTGTTTTTCTTTTAAGATTACGTCCCGAAACTACACAAGACTCTGCCACACAAGAAGTGTACTCACAGTGAACGGGAAGTTTCCTGGACCTCGCCTGGTGGCCAGGGAAGGCGATCGGGTTATCGTTAAGGTGCACAATAATGTGTCGACCAATGTTACCCTTCACTGGTATGATTGCATTCCGATAGTTTCATACAAAAAAAGAGAGCTTAAATGTATAATATATAAGCGGGTTCTTTCTTTTACTATGAACGAAGGTTTTAATGAAAGTAGTCGGTCCATTAACTCGGTAGACCGCTAACCTTTTATGTGTTTGTTTTGTAAATGAGCAGGCACGGGGTTAGGCAGCTAACAAGTGGGTGGGCTGATGGTCCTGCGTATATAGCACAATGCCCCATCCGAACAGGGCAGTCTTACACATACAATTTCACCATTACAGGGCAACGAGGAACATTGTTATGGCATGCACACATTTCCTGGCTTCGATCATCTATTTATGGACCTATTATTATTCTTCCTAAACGCAATGACTCTTATCCCTTTCAGAAACCTTACAAGGAAATTCCAATCCTTCTTGGTAATCTGTGTTGATAATTTAGAAGTTTTGTCACTGAAGAAACTAGAGTAATTAACTTGTTTGGCTTCGTTTTGAATTCCAGGAGAATGGTTTAACACAGACCCTGAAGCCATTGTTGCACAGGCGCTTCAGACTGGTGGAGGACCAAATGTTTCTGATGCATACACCATTAATGGCCTTCCAGGACCATTGTACAATTGTTCTTCTAAGGGTATCATATTCATACCTACTATAACATTACTAGAAAAAGAATATGTAATCTTATATTCATGCCCTTGGAATTTTCTGGTTTGCAGTTACATTCAAGCTGAGGGTAAAGCCTGGAAAAACATATCTACTGAGAATAATCAACGCTGCACTCAACGACGAGCTCTACTTTGGAATTGCTAACCACACACTCACTGTAGTCGAAGCTGATGCTTCTTATGTCAAACCATTCAACACAAGTTTCATTCTCATCACTCCAGGCCAAACCACAAATGTTCTGCTCAGAACCAAACCACATTTCCCCAATGCGACGTTCTTAATGGCCGCGAGGCCTTACTTCACTGGCAGCGGAACTTTTGATAACTCCACCACTGCCGGAATCCTGGAATACCATCACCCACCAAACCATGTTAAGAAACTTCCCTTAATTAAACCAACATTGCCTCCAGTGTTCAATTCAACAGGGATAGCTGCCAACTTCAGCGACAAGTTCAGGAGCTTGGCAAATTCTAAATTCCCTGTCAATGTTCCAAAAACTGTCGACAGGAAATTTTTCTTCACTGTTGGACTTGGAACAAGTCCCTGCCCTAAAAACACAACCTGTCAGGGTCCAACAAACACTACTAAATTTGCAGCTTCCATTAATAATGTGTCATTTGCATTGCCTTCAGTTGCTTTATTACAATCATACTATTTTGGTCAGTCCAATGGAATTTTCACAACCAATTTTCCTCAGAACCCACCAAACCCTTTTAATTACACAGGTACTCCACCTAATAATACTAATGTCAGCAATGGAACACGAACATTGGTGTTACCATTTAACACAAGCGTGGAATTGGTGATGCAAGACACTAGCATTCTTGGTGCTGAGAGCCATCCACTTCACCTGCATGGTTATAACTTCTTTGTGGTTGGTCAAGGATTTGGAAACTATGATCCCAAAAAAGATCCTATCAATTTCAATTTGGTTGATCCTGTTGAGCGAAACACTATTGGTGTTCCAGCTGGTGGATGGGCCGCAATCCGATTTTTCGCCGATAATCCAGGTGAGTATAACAAATTTCTAGAAAATACAACATTACGATTTCTGATTTCGTCACTGATTGTGAGGATGAATTTTTGTAAATAGGGGTGTGGTTTATGCATTGTCACTTGGATGTGCACACAAGTTGGGGACTAAGGATGGCATGGATAGTCTTGAATGGACCTCAACCTAATCAGAAGCTACAGCCTCCACCCTCTGATCTTCCACAATGTTGATGTTTTCTTCATGCTTTTTCTTATTTCTCCGGATTTTCATTGTTGCACTTCTTTTTCAATTGAAGTGCCCTTCAATACTTTCTGCTTTTTTTTTTTCTCTCACAAAGGAAATCGATGCTCTTTGTATACATTGAATGACTGTCTTCTTTTTTGTAACTTAATAATTATGAGCTTTTCATTCTGATCACCAAAAAAATTGAAGAAGGTTTGTCACAACTGCTTCAAAATTGTGTTCCAAAATCCAATTGACAACTGATTTTGAACTGCTACTTTTCTCATCACTTGAGAACATCTCCAATGGAAAGTTTATACTTTTAACGTAGGTAAGTTAACTGTCACATCTCCAATGGTGGAGAGGTGACTCATGTTAGCAATTCATAGAAATATTATCGTAACATGATCATAAACCTCTTATTGAAATTAATGAACAGAGATGCGGTCAAGATTTGATTTCCATTTAGACTCGGACAAAACTATATTAATTAAATAATTTCTAAAAGTTTCAACAAGCACCAGTGGTCTAGTGGTAGAATAGTACCCTGCCACGGTACAGACCCGGGTTCGATTCCCGGCTGGTGCACTTAATTTTTCATTTTCAATATTTTTTCGAAACCAACCTATATGCACATTTTGGTACTACAGGAAGTGGTAACACAGTAACAGGTTCAGGCAAAAGCTGCATTATACGCAATATCTTCTTTCACAAAGTGGATTCTTGCCATTACTGTGAACATTATAACATTTAGATGCCATGTCACATATAAGAGCATATATACCGATCAAATAAGTATACCCACGCTTCACATACAATCCTAGCACAATCGATAGTTTCTGCTACAGCATCAGCGTCGAAAAGTACTGCTCGAATTCTTGATCAATTGTTGGTTTTCTGGCACCTGATTCAACATCTGCATTCACAAATGATTGATTAATAAGCGCAATGGCGATAGGTCAAGTAATCATTCTTAGTTAGGAAGCTTAATAACCTTGGTTGACATTCCATCTTCCTGATGAAAGTACGTAAACATTCTGATTCCCGCTGTTCGGAAAGAGGACATCGTCAATTTCTTTATCTGTGTATGGCTGAATGCTGTTGTGCTCGTATTCTGCGCAGCTGTAATCAAAATGGCTTCCGAGTTCTTGGATATGTTGCTCGAGATTTTGGGATGCTTGTAACCCAATGTAGTGGTGGATGGGATCATGCGCTTCAAGAGTAAATTTCAGTGTTTCTTCACCTCGTATATTTTCTGTCATATTTTCTGAAACAGATCGAAAAGCCTCGGAGCTGCTCCCACCCAAGTCATATGATGAAGAT
Organism: Breynia disticha f. nivosa; assembly: GCA_948193385.1. Classification (NCBI taxonomy): domain Eukaryota; kingdom Viridiplantae; phylum Streptophyta; class Magnoliopsida; order Malpighiales; family Phyllanthaceae; genus Breynia; species Breynia disticha. Next base: position 8,894 of record CANYCX013948065.1, read on the forward strand.
GAGGGCCTCTCGGATGGCCATGCCTTTGAAACCTCTTTGGAGATAGACAATGAATATTCAGAATCAGCAACAAAGCTGTTGCTATCTTTTGCTGACTCCTTATCTGATCCATAATCAATGGATCTTCTCTCAGAATTTTCCTTGGCAATGTGTGCCAGCAAGTTTTCTAATTCCTTGTTCTGTTCTAGAGCCAAGAGAGCTTCTGGAGACTGTTGATGAAGATCTGTACACTTATGTTTTGATATCGGCAAACCCAATTGCTCTGCGTGCAACTTTCTTTTCTTCTTTAAATCAAACATCTTAAAGCTGAAAATGAGAGCAAACGAGATGAGCACTTGGCAAGAACAAAGCGCCTCTTTGATCACAGAAATAATGGAACTTTTTAACAGATCAAAAACTGCTTCAATCCATACAAGGCCAAGTAATAGAAGCTAGATTGAAGAAAATGTGAACAACACAAGCCGGGTTTAGATCCAAGATTCAAATCTAGGTAACACATCTTACCTGTTCCCCAAAACCACCAGCTGAACTAAATCCAGCTGATAGATAATAAGGATACCTTGATTGAGCACACAAGGCAAAGAAAATGTAAACAAATGACAAACTCTCACCAATAACACTAACAAGTAAACCACAAAGCAACATTCAATAAAAACTACGCAACTATATTAGCCTTAAATCAAAACAAGCCCTTTCATTTCCCTATGACTTACAAGTTACACCAACAGATCAAACATAGCTACTTATACACAAGTCCATAGTTCATTATACTCCATCTTTAGCAATTTTTTCGGCAAAAAAGAACAAACTTTTCATCAATCAAAACAGCAGACCACTTTCAACATGTCAGACCCAACTGAACCAACAAATTACAAGATAAAATCTGTAATGATAGGAGCTGTAACATCAGAATTCTGACAATTCAAAACATAAAACTGAATAAAGCAAAGAACCCATTGAACAAAACCTGTTAATCTCAGATGGGTTGTCGTTATTTTCTTCATCCATTTCAATTAAAACAGTGAAACTCACACTACAAAATAGTTGTACTGTTTCCACCTCCGGCTTTACCGCTTATCTCTTTTGGATTTAACTAACAAAGAAAGGATCAAACTTGGAGCGTGAATTACACGACCAATCATATTATGATAATTTTAGTTACATTTTGTCCCAAGTTATTGTTTTTGCAAAAGCGCGTGGAACGGTGGAAGCGTAGTCGCGATGACACCACTTCATGTCCACGTGACTTTCTCCTACGTGGCTAGCATTTCATAGTCAAGTGGGTCCCATTGTCATGTTATCTACTTTTAACATAGTATGACATATTTTATTTTGGTCCCTGAGATTAAGTGTGTCGTCCTATCGAGTGCTTCACGCTTAATAAATATCTTTTTTTGGTCCCTAATTGTGTATTGCGTTCCTTATCTTATACAAAGGATGCAAAAAAAAAATAAACCGACCACTACAAACTAAAATACGCCAAATTAAACTGCTTAGACGGTTTGACTTTTCTTGAACTGTTAAGTTCAGATTAGTTTCGGATTGATTGATTCTTAACTCAAATCTAAACCAAACTGACTCCTAATATAAATAGGCCAATTTAATGGGCAAGAATTTTTTTAAAAAATAATGATAAAACAACTAGAGCCTAAAGGTGTAAAAGTTAAACCGAAACAGGTCAATCGGAACAGAACCGACCATGTCCAGCTCTTGTTCAACGAACAATGGAATTGTGAACCGACGATTCCACCGGTTTGATTCGATTAATTCTTAAAAGAAAATCAAAATCGAACCGTCGAACCGGTAGTTCGAAAGCGGAACCGGTAGATCCAATTCCTAAATGCCATCATGATGGTAAAGTACGCGAGTAATTAGAGAAGCTACAACAAAACCGCCGGGAGGCGTCTCATGAATGCCACCATGAACGCGTAAGGAAACCATTAACAGTCCAAGACTAATAAGCAAAACTGCTTCACATTGCAATTATTCTCGAATGTTACAAAGATTACATATTTGAAGTTACAAGGACGATCAGCCCTTCATTCCAGACCTTTTTCGCCTCTTCTACAACATACTTACCTCCGTATTTCCCTCTCTATACACACTCGTTTGTAAGAACTGCACTAACTACATCTCCAATGGGGAAAAACAAAAAGCAGGAAAAAAAAACAGAACTTCCATCCTACCTAATTGCTTTGTATGACAAGAAGGGAAGACTTCTCGAATGCTTTGGTTGCTTCAAACCGACTAGCTTCTACTATGGACAATGGCTAATCGGATGACCTGAAGCAGACAGCTTTTTCCAACACTCTTTCGATTCTGTTGCAGCTCTAACTTCAGAGCTTCTCCTTAGAGCTATACCAAACTAAAAGCCTACATGTTGAAACTCATAAAAAGGGTTGCCGGATTTATATCTGCGTCATTCATCTACATTCTGTTGCTGTCGATGCAAGTAAGTTGGACCTTCATTTGAAAGCAGGAGCACTTGTCATGTTATCGTAGGCTGTACGGAATCGAAAACCAGAACCAATGTGCTTTGATGAAGGACATATCCAGCATAAGATATTTGGACCCAGTATCTGAAACAGAAAAGAATATTAAATCTTAATTTGAGGTAAAATATTTGGCTCAAGATACCAAAAATTCTAACGAGGAAAAACAAGAAGGCAGAAGGGATCTCACCATTGTCAGATTCTCATAGGCTCCAATATCATATGGATGTTTATAGACATTTCCTCCTTTTTCTGCAAGCCACATTGCTCTTACCCCTTCATGGTACTGGCCAAAAATAAAAGCTTAGATTTAAAACCAAATAGGCTAGTCAAAACAAACAGTAAAGTGAAGATGATTCCTTCATGGTTACGATAGATGTGTGAACCTCAATTGTGGTTTTGTTTTGCAAAACAAGATAAATATGCCAACCCAAAAGAACAGCAAGTGCGACACTTAATGGGGCAAGTAAAAGCCCAGAGATCACCTGGAAACAGTAAATAAAGATAAGTCTATTAATCATTAGCTACAAGGTTAAACTACACGAGTAATTATCGAAACTTACATATATGGTTCTATAAGAACCATCACTTTGCTGCTCGCCTTTTATAGGATCAACTGTCAGACTGCCAATAAGTAACACCTAAACACAATAATCAAATAAAAAACAAAACAGAAATCAGAATAACACGTTTTTGCTGTAATATGTCAGACGCATTTTGTGTGTTTTTCTTTTTCAGAATGTTTCTGCCGCAAACAAATGAAGAGAATTTACATGAAATAAATGGCCTCATTCAATATATAAGATTATAGCATCTAAATTCTAAAGAGCACTATAAGTTAAATAAATGTGAAAATTACTATGCAGATAATATAACATACCAGAGAGTAGATGCATGCTATTACAGCATAAACAACGAAGACAAAGAAGACCTTATAGTTTGAATGACCCACACAATTGTTTATCCAAATGCAATGATGATCCTGAACAGCCAACATATAACACTTTTAGCAATTTGATATGAACATTCAGATCAGAACCGTAAGACGAGACAAATCAACCATACCATTCGCAAAACGCATCTTTTGCAAACACGACAATGGTGAGCACGTGGAGGCTTATAATGAGAACACTTCTGGCAATATCTTAAGTCTCCACCCTGTAAATATTCCAAGGAAATATCATAAGTAAAATTATGCTCAAGATTATCAAAACATAGATATATTCTTGATTTGAAACAGTCAGCCAAGTGAAATGTGAAAAAGGTAAGGAATTGTGAATGCTAATAAGAAAAATCACATAGCATTAAATTCCAACCACAGCAAATCATTATTCTAAAAACTTCCATTTGCATAAACAATGATAACCACCACAATAGTCATAACCAAATATCCAACATGGGGGCAAATAAATTAACCACGAAATATCAACATTGGGGGATGACCAACTAGAACAGCATTTAGAGCAATGGACATCTATGTACCAAATTTAGATTCCAGACACATCAAAATCAACACAACCAAATAAAGCACACAATAAATTCAATGGCGTTGACTCAATATAAGTGTGACAATCTGAGAATACGACAATCCAAGGCTAACTCTGTTTGGGCAAAAGAAAACAAATCAATATCGATATGCCACATCAATTTCTGCATCGAGAAAACTGCACTTTCAAAATCAGCGATTATGTTCCACAAGTGGATATGCAATTTTTCATCAGTCCAAAATTATGGTCATCGGCCATATTCTTTAACGAGGACAGACAGTTATAACGGTCACAATGAAGAAAGCAATCATCGTACCCACCAAAAACAACGGTTAGTAAAAGCCACATTTCCTGAATTCATTAAGAGACCAATCAAAAAATTATGAAAGTGATACCGGTGTTTTACCAGAATTATTCATACAACAAAATCCATGAGCTCAGCCTGATATAAAATCAATTAGTTAAGTGAATTCTTCCACCATTTTCTTTCCACCCTAGTCAACCATAAATAAGATCATTTCAGCTATTTTCCTTCCACTTCACAACACAAGCAACAAAATGCCTCAGAACAATTTCACGGATAACGAATTCAATACAATTCCATTTTAAACATCCACACTTCAGAAACCAACTAAATTTAGTCAACTACCACATCCCGGATATCCTAATCATATCAAATTGTCACCTGCATTCAGAAAAGATCAAAGTTCCTAATAGTCATCTAAATAATCCCACTACATATAAGCACAATGTTTCTCATTTCACAAAACATCAAATCACCTGTTAAACAGCTAAAATAAATGCAGTTCCAATAACCAAAATATGGCCAAAAACAAACCCAATTGCTTTAAACAATAATCCTAAAATGCACAAAGACAACAAAATCAGAAACAAAGATCCAACATGCAACGCCACAATCACAAATCCAAGCCTCCACCATCATCAATCAAACAAAACAACACAAAACCTTAACAAAACCCGTTAATCCACAAACCCAAAAGACTCAAATTAAAAAAACACATTTACTTCACGACAAGCAAATCCAAAAGCACACTATTAATCCATCTTCATCATGACAAATCAATCAACCAATCGAAAAAAGCAAAAAGTTACAAAAACCCAATAGTTTTCAAACTCCAAAAGCTCCAAATCCACGATAAAAAAAAACTTTACTAAGCTACAAGCAATGCCAAAAACAAAAATCCAAACTTAAAGCCATCACCAATCATACAAAAAAAACCCAAAACTCCAAAGCCCAAAAAAACCGCAAAAAAAAAAAGATCTTTACACTACTTTTCGTTTGATCTCATGAACAGGGGTGTCATTATCTTCAATATCAGGCACATAAATGTCAGGAACACGACCCGGATCAGTAAAGATAGCAAAGGCGTAATTTAAAACACACATGAAAGCCACAAAAGTGAAAACGAGGGCGTTGATGATGCCATTTGAGGACGTGAGACCGAACCAGCGGTCTAAGAATACGAAAATGGTGGAGAAGTAGATGTAAATAATGGCCAAAACGACGACGGATACGGAGAATGAAATGCCTTGGGATTTAGGCTTCATTGTGGAGGCACCGAATAGGAGAGAACGGTGCCTCCGAAGGTGACGGTGGAAGGTTGGAGTTGTTGGTGCGGGAAATGCAAGATATGTCCTTTACAAAGCACCTTCTGCTACAGAGGTTGGTGCTTTCGTTTTGTTTTTTTGTGTTTTGGGGTTATTTGTTAGGGTAAAAAGTTACGCGGTCCTTCAGTAATACTCTTAATAATTTTTCGGTCCTCGAGTAATTAACATTCACTTTACCGGTCCCCGAGTAATTGAAAAACGACTGTCGTTAATCCTTCTGTTAAATTAAGCTAACAGATTAAGAAGTAAATAATTTACTAGTTCCTATAATCTTTTTGCTTAATTTACTAGTCTCTCGTTAATACACACGTGACAGGGGCAAAAATGACATTTTAACCTTTCCGTTAGCTTAATTTAACGGAAGGATTAACGGCAATCGTTTTTCAATTACTCGGAGACCAGTAAAGTGATTATTAATTACTCAAGGACTGAAAAATTATTAGGAATATTACTCAGGGACCGCATAACTTTTTACCCTATTTGTTATTATTATTACTTCTTTGTCCTTTTAATTTTTTTCCTAGCAATTTTTAACTAAGCAAAATTAATCATTATAGTTCTATCAAACTGTTCACGGGACTTGGAGATTCCCGACCCGACCCGAGAACCTATCCCATTAGAACCGGAACAAAAAAAGATCCGTTGACTTTGACTTTTTCCGTCCCGTTATGTCCAGTAACTTTTCTTATGGAACGGTTCTAGATCTTAAGCAATATCCATCCCGAGAACCGTCCCGTCCCGACCCGTTCTGTCCCGTCCCAAAAAACCGAAACTAGAACCGAAAAATAAATATAATTATCTAAATTATAAATTAAAAACAATAATGCTCAATACCAAATAATAAAGCTCAATACTCAATACAAGCTTTTTAAACATGTTTGAATATAACTGATTAATAAAATTTCT
>CANYCX013948126.1:0-12166 GCA_948193385.1 Breynia disticha f. nivosa
ATACAACTAATACAAACACACATGTTGCTCAATCACAAGTCATGCTCATATCATAACCAAAACACTTCATCATGGTCCCATTTCACAAACACATACACATAATTAAACCACCACAACACTTATGCTCATCCATATACTTAACAACACAAAGTAACACTGCAATCATGTCATGATGAAGTTAATGAATGCATTCATGAATATGCAGATGCTAACACGCAAATGCAATGTTCTGGAGCCTTTCATTTTTCAAGAGAGAGAATCCACTCATCTCTAATATTTTGGGCACAAACCCCCTTTTTTTCATAGTCAAGAGAGACTCCACTCTCTTTTCATCTCAATTGGGCTAATCCTCCATTTTTTTGTATGTGGAAGAACAACTTGCCTTCCCATTCACAAGTCAAACTCTTGCTTGCTTTTTCCTAGGGACTAGCCCGACATTGAGCTCTCACTCAGCATCAAATCTCATTAGGGATAAATTCCTCTCAAATCAACAACAAGAGCCAAGCTCTTTTGTTCACAATTGGGCTAATTGCCCATTTTATCATGTGGAAGAACAACACCCCTTCCCTTTAATATCTCAACTCATGAATATACAATTGTGCTTATGCAATGCCAATAATGACATGTGTGAATGCAAATCATGCATTTCCAAATTCCATCTCACAATTTCCAAATGGCACATACACATGAATGTTCCACAATAATCACCATAATCACAACACAAGCCAAACATGCTCATAACGGCCAACTCAGGCATAAGTCAACATACAACATTTATAACTCATATGAGTTCATCACCATAACCATAAAGGAATACTCATAACGTGCACATGGCTATTGAAACATAACTCATTATAAGCTTCATGTTTATGCTCACACAACATTTTTCACAAAGGACATCACAATCCATCACTTAACACACCGCATAAGTTACTTACATGGAGTAACTTCACATTTTCCATACGAATCATCAATTTCCATTCAAAGCATGTAAAGCACAACTCACCAACATTTTCCAAACAATCCTTACAAATCATAAATCTCTTTGCACAACTTGCTAATTCTTGCACAACCCCACATTATCATTTAATTCATCAATTTCATTCAACACATATCAGCCACAAACTCACATAGATTCCAAGAAAATCACATAAAAGCATTTAAGCAAATTTCGCCACCATTTCAACAAAAGAACATTAATTCACATGCACTTAACCATACAAAGGCAAAGCATACCATAGTAAGTGTCAAAAGTACACTTACCTCAAACTCCGCAAATCGGCTCGTCGCTCGATTCCCGATTCGGGTTCTGTTTGTTGCCTCCTACACAAATTGTGACACATTTCACATCATTTACAATATTCTATTCTTAATTTCTCATTTATTCAACAAATTATTCAAAATCCCCAAATTTCCCACAAACCTAAATTCCTCAATCTCCCACAATCCTTAGATTTCTTGTTAAATATTTGTACATTTAGTAACTAGGATAAAAACCCAACAAAACTCTACTAAATGTACCTTATTTCACTCAAATTTAAGCCTAGGTTAGAGGATTTTACCTTTCCTCTTCTTTGCTCTCAAACCCTAATCTGGAGAGAATCGAATGGATGATCGATTTGTTGTTAATCTGCTGGAATCTAGAAGTTTATGGGTTGTTTTAGTGTTTGGGAAGCCTTGGATTGGTGTTTGGGGGTTGAGAGAGTGTCTAGGAGGTTTGGGATATGTTTTTATCCCGTTCTTACTGTGTTCTGCCCTTTTAATGACCTGTTTAGACTCCCGCTAACGTTGGTTTGTTTCACAATTATAGTACGCTAGTCAAAATGAAGTTCTGGCAAAATTGAGCAGAATAACGTATGTTATTCTTCTTGCAACGTACGTTATTCTACTAATCTTTACATTAACATACGTTAATCATAGTATTAACATATGTTAATCATGCACAACATGTGCATTTTCTATTTTTCGACCTCTTTTCGATCCTTGCATATGTATCCCTATATATACATTCTTCCAACTTATAGTAGACATTATTCCAACATTAAATGGACATTTTTCGGGGCGTTACATAGAATTGTAGAACTCTTCCATATTAGTGTAAAGCTAATAGAGAAATGCATTCAACGATCAGGCTGGATTAAGGGTTTTAGTTTAAAAGAGATTTTAACTAATTAACTTAATCTTAGTTGTCAATTAAATCAAGAGATACTTTAACATACGATAGATATTTTCACGGTCTAATAGTCATTGATGATCAGATAATCAATTTGCACACATATGAAGTCTTAAGAGGAGTCGACATCTAGATATCTCCTCAATCTTTTCTCGAATTTGTTTAATCCTCTGCACATATTTTACTTCTTCCCATTTAGATCCTTCTCAGTTTTTATTTTACGCTATTTTCTTTCGTTAGCGTTAATTCATAAAATCATATTGTTAGATTAGATAATAGATTAGATTGTTAGTATTAGTACTTTTACGTCCTATAGATCTACACTCAATACTCCGATTACTATATTATTGTTTGATAGGTACACTTGCCTAGTGAGCTGTGGTACTAACCTAGATAAGAAAATAGAATTGAAAATATTTTTCGTATCAGTGTTCATGGGTTGGGTTCATGTCGTGTTGACACACATCTCTAACACGATTATAATACGAACACGACATGAATAATAAACTGGTCAATTTTTAGAGCACAGACACAACTCATTTAATAAATTTGTCAACATTACATGACACGTTCAACATGATTAGTTTAAACAGGTCCAATTTAACGTTAAACACAACATGAAATGACTAAACACATTTAGCTTATATAGGTTCAATTTGACACGTTAAACACGACATGCATGTAATGATATGACACAATTATACCTGTTTAAATATATAAACATAAAAACTTTAAATATAAAAATTCAATCAAGAATTCATTTAGAATACTTAGTAAAAATCCAAAATACATGTTTAAAATTGGTTTGATGGGTTTTCATGAGTCATGTCAATCTATAACCCATTTAACATAATTAATATAATCGTGTTTAAACGGGTTAAGCGGATTAACCTATTTACAATCCATTTATTTGTGGGTCATAATCATGTGAATCCATTTATGATTTGGAACTGTTTATACAAGACATTAATCTGCTTAAAATCCATATCGGATTGTGTTGTGTAATCGTATTATGTCGAAAATTGCATGATACTTGTTAACCCCAAGAATGTTATCGAAAGTCAAAATATGGAGTTCGCGTGTGGAATATAAAGGTAAAAAGGAGGAACAATAAGAGCAAAGAATAAATGATATGATCTTCGTTTAGGCGAGAAAAATAAAGGAGTCTGATCGTCTTTTGGTAACGCGATTTCACATGATGAAGATGAAAATTCAACTCGCGAAGAAGTGAAAACAAATACTAGCGAGGTGATTAATGAAAGCAAGAATGTATGAAGAACGAAGGGATATTCACGACGATTTAAAAGTAGAGGGAGTTTGTGAGAACTTGCACCTACTAGCAATATAACGTGGATTTAAAAGACTAAGTCTCCTAGATAAGAGATGAAGTAGAGGTGCAGACGATTATTTAAAACGGTTGTGAAGATTTAAAATAGACAACTGATTCTCTACTTGTCATTCACACAGTACAATAGTTTCATAGTGACTGAATGTGGCTTTTGGAAAACTACGAAGTTTCAACTGCTTGGATCATGGGATAACCGCACTGAAGACATATATATATATAAGAAATTGATGACAGAAAAAGCTCTCTCAATACACTTCAACACGTTTCTTTGCTTTCAATTTTTATTTCTTTCATTCCCTTAGTGTAATCTTAGACTTTTCTTACTAAAAGGTGTCAAAAGGATCACTTGCAATGGCAAGTTAGTCATCTTCTGAGACGTCCTCTATAAGTTGTCTATTGTAATTGTACTGTAGTTTCAATACAATTTCATTTCAAGTCGTTTATTTTTCTGCACTTTAAATTCCTTTATTGCTTTTCGCACTTAGGAGTAGTGTAATTCAACATATTGTAGGAGTAGAGTAACTTAATTGAGTAAGTAATTTAGCCCAATCCACATAAACCAAAAGTACTAAATTTTTAGGCAATACGAATCCATGTGCATACGTTTTGTATCCACGAGTGAAATAATCCCCTGCGAACCACCCTCGCGAAAATTGGCACAACAGATTTGGTGACCACAGTGGGATTTTTATTTGAAATTCTTGTGAAAACATGGATAAACGTGTTACTTGTAGGAATGCATGGGACGGTCAAGAAAACCCATCAGATTCTATTGAACCCAAAAATCTGGATGAAGAGTGTCACTTTCTTGGAAATTTGAAATCAAAGTCTTCATCTTCGTCGAGTATTCCCAAAAAATATTTTCAATGTGACGAAGATGGCTAAAATTGAAATAAACGTCGAACTCAAGAAAGAGTTAATAAAGCGAAAATTAGACGAGATTTCTCAAATTACTAAATCTTGGTCACATTTTGAAGACTTTTCTCAACAACGGAGAAGATATTTGGAAAGAAAATTCCAAGAACACAAAGAGCAAATGTGTGAATCTTTCTAGAAAATGGAAAATAACATAGGTATTTATACAAAACATCTAATTAGAGAAATGAACACTCTTCAAACAGAGCAATATCTAAACATCACTAATTCTACGCATAAAGTGTTAGATGAGATGTGTAAAAAAGTTCATGATTTGGATATTTCTAACCAAAGGAATGGGGATATAATCATAAGTGATTTGAACTATTTGGTTCATGAGTCACAGGCTCCTTTATCTAAACAAATTGCCAAAGAACTAGAACTGTTACTTGACAGTCGAGCAAAAAAGGAAAATATGTGAGCAAGGATCTCCCACATTCTATCCCCAGGGTGGCGATTTCTTCTACTTTTCCACATACGCTGCAAAGTACTATTAGATATACCAGCATGTATAACGATAGAGCGTTTGAAGCAGGACCAACTAATATCGTCCCTAGGGCAAATCCAATGGAGACAAATCCACCTTTAGGGTATCCTCCAACCATGGCAAATGCTGAACCTTCCAATTTCCCGAATGGTATTGTCCAAATCGGATTCAACCTTCAGGGATATTCGTCACCACTTCTGTCCACTTCACAAATAGGAAAGGTTTCTTATCCAATGTTTCAAGGACCTACGGTTTCTACTCAAGTCTTTGTGATAGGGAACCAAAATCCTATCCTTTTGACATATCCTCCTGTGAACGCTGTGAGTGCACCTTATTCAAACCCTTTCTTTGGGGTTGGTGCGAATGCCTTAGGGGTTGGTGCGAATGCACCGACTATGACGAATTCAAACCCATGGATCAACCCTAATATTTGGGATCAAGGGGTTGCCAGTGTAACACCCTAGAAATTTCTAAATTAAAATTAAAATAGGGGAGTATTCAAAGAAATAAAATTTTTGTGTATGGAAATTTATTTAATTAAGAATATGTTTAATTTGAATTAATTAAATAAATATAAGTATACAATTTTTCATTGCAAAAATAAAAATATTAAGAAAGAAAGGCATTTTGGGAAAAAGAAATAGAAGCACATGTGCAAGGCTATTTTAGACAATATCCATAGCCACTCTTAACCCTAAAAATAACCACTTAAGAAAAGAACTCTTCCTTTTTATCCTTAGCAGTCGCCTCCTCCCTCTTCACCCTCCCTCATGCTCATCTCTACCTCCCTTGGCCTCTCTCTACTCACCAACACTCATGTTGTCACCTCCCTCCTCACACACCTCTCTCACGCACGCCCCTCCCCTCGAGTGGCTCCCTGTTTTTCCCTCTCCTCGCACACTCTCCTCCCTACCAAAACTAGAAAATAGAATGTGAGGCTAAGAAATTTAGAATTGTGTTAAGGTGAAAGAATTTAATTATTGATTGCGAATGATGATGGATTTTAATGTGCGTAAAATATTTTAGGAACTGAAATTTGAAAAGGATTTGGAATGTCACTATTAAGGCGAGCTTAGCTGGACTTGCGAGGTGAGTGTGTACCCAACACTTACTTACCTTTTGTTGCCTATGTATGGTTAATTGTATTTGAGATAATTATGTCATATGCTTGCGCACGTGGTTGAGTATATGATGTTTGCTTATACTATGAGCTGAGTTGTAGCTAGATAAAATATTGACTTGTTTGATTGGTGGATGAATGATATGAACTTACAGATATATGGCTGTGAACATTCTTGGTGAATTATGTGAATTTCATGAAATTTGGATTTGGATAATATATGCCTTGTAATGTGAATTGTAGTGAGTTGTGTAAGTTGAGTTCGAATGAATTGTGATTGTGATCAAATGTCGTGTGGATACTGTGTGAAGTTGGAATGTGTAATGTGCGTGCATCGGGTTATATGGCATGTGAAATTTGGAAATGGAATAGTATGGATATGAAATTGCTCATGTGGTGTCATGTTGAGATTGACATATGAAATGTGATTCGTGATTGGATAAATGTGTGGATGATTCCATGTCATTTCGTTTCATGTTGCACGAGCATTTGATTGAACATTGGCCATAAGAAAGAAAAGGGGGCATTGGCCTAGAAAATGATTTTTTGAAAATCAAGCTATTCCCAAGTTCCCTTACAGGAATAGCTTTTAACTGGCACATTAACCTCCAACCAAACTTTGTATTTTCATGGTGGGATATGTAGAGCATTTTCACAGCCTAGTTCGCGTGAGGAGATCCTTGCACATCCGTGGAAAATCTTGTGCAATTGAAACACAAACCTGGTGAGTCCGCTGAGGAGTTCGTGTATCGCTTTAGGCAAGCAAGGATCAAATGCTAGGTCAATTTACTAGAAAGCAATTTTTTGCGTTTAGCTCAAGATGGTTTGGATTTTGAACTTAGGAAAAAGTTTGAAGGTCTTAAGTTCCACGACCTTTATGAGCTTACTGAGCGTGCATCGCACTTTGAGAACATTCTCAAGGAAGAGAATGTTCGCAAACTATGTCTATGACGAATTATAATCAATAAATTCACCATATCGTAGACTCCACAAATGAAGATATAAAAGTTGATATCAGAGTGTTTGTCAAGGGCAAACCATTCATGTGTGAGTCCTTAGTAAATAAGAATACTCAAACCCCTAGAGAAGTTAAATCTAAAGAAAAACATAAATACTTGTTTGATTTAGATAGGGTTGATTCTTTGTTTGATTGGTTGTTTATTAACAAAAGAATTATCCTGAAAGGTGAATTATAAAATGCCTTCTTTAGAAGAACTATAGGGAAAAAAGTTTTGAAAATGCTTCTTGCACTTATTCAACTACTTATTGAGTAGTATTTTTCAATAAAATTCAAGAGCTAGTTAAATATAAAGAAATAATTTTTTCTAATTCAAATAGGAATATTGAAGTAGATGAAAATTCATTTCCTAATTCAGGCTGCATGCTAATAGAAAGTGTTTCTATTTTGCAATCTACTTACTCTGTTAGCGAGGAGACTGTTGTGGCTAATGAGGTGTTCGATCACTTGAATCGAATGGGAGTGCTCAGGTTGACAGTGTTTGCTAAAAACATAATCCACAAGTGTAGATGTCACTTGACTGATCTACACACTACCGAAACTTGTGTTAGTTTTAAGGAATTCTTGTGCGAGCACAGGTACTACGGTTGGTATGACCTTTCCAATCGCGAGGAGGTAGCTCTCGTTTTGAGCCCTCCTGGTGCAGAAGGTTTCGAGGTGAAGTATTCTTGCCAAAACTCTTTCATCAAAGGATCCTTGCCGCATCTGCACTTCAAGAATTATCATACCCAAGAGAAAGAGAAGAGGCATACGGAGAAGGAGCAAGAGCTAGTTAAAGAGCAGATGATGCTCGATAGGGAAATGAGCGAATGCAAGATGCATTTTCTCGAGGACGGTCCCTCAAGGTAAAATCTGACTAAAGTAACTACCAACGATGCACCTACCAAAGCTGTTTTAGCATTATCGAAAGGCATGTACCTTACAAAAAGGTAATCCTTTGACTTTGCGGGGATAAAACCAGCGCGGTTTTGATTATGGACCTTTCCAGCCAACTGGGAAGCAAGTCATGATGGTTGCGTAAAGTCAACCCAAGGTGGATGTGAAGCCTGGTTTTGTGAAAGCAAAACAGGCTAAAGTAGGGGTCTAGAAAACAGGAACTGTCATATCAGTTCAGGAATATATAAGGAAGTCCTAAAGGTGTAGGGCGAATAAAAGGGCAGCTAGATTTGCTCAAGTGAAGAACATGGGCCTTCCTCAATTTACTCCGCGAGTCAAGGTGGATTTGATGCCAGTCCAAGTAAAGCCCACAATGAAATTGGTCGCTTAAAAACCTGAGAAAGCAGACATGCCAGTTTTTCCTATTTAAAGTGACAGGAAAGAGATAAAGGAAGTCTGCAAAAGGAAAGGGAAGCAAGAGTTAGTTGCAAAGGAGGAAGATGAGGAGTCTTCCAACAATACTAAGTTCTCCATTGATAAGGAGGCATACAACGTGATCCAGTTTGGAGATTTCCCTCCTATATGGTTCACGAAGCCCTCAGACTACAACATAGTCTTAACCCTTCTTGTTAACTACAAGGCAAAGGATGAAGTGTGAGAAGATTGCCCAGAAGATGTGGAGGATCATACCACGACTATGGAGGTTGATACAATAGTCGTCGCACCTTTTGAAAAAGTAGCACCGAAATCAAAGGTGCAAGGAAAATCATTAAGTTCATTAAATTTAAGCGTTTAAATTATAAGGTTGGATTTAAGGCTTTGCATATCAAAGCTGAAATCAACAATGTGTTGATTGGACAAATTCTTGTAGATGGAGGAGCAATTGTAAGTCTGCTTCCATTTAAAATGTTGAGTATATTGAACAAAACCGAGAGAGAGTTGGTTTTGTCTGATTCTAATGTGTTTGCCTTCTATGGGAGTTCCATGTGAGTTATGGGCATCATCGCACTGCTAATCAAAGTAGGAACAAAAGTGTCCAACTTAGCTTTCCAAGTGTTGGATATTTCGAACCCATCATTCAATGTTGTTGGGTAGATATCGGATAGACCATAATGAATGAGTATCATCCACCCTACACCAAAGGCTTGCATTTTACAATGGCAATGGCATTGAAATAGTATATGCTGACCTTGATGTCAAGTATGTTGAAAACTATTTCCTTAACATTGGTATTTTAGGGGATAAGATGGTTCCCTCCTAGAAGAACATAGCGGCGAATGTCGTTCAAGTGGAGAAAGAAGAAAAAAAGACTGGCAACGAGGAGCATAGCAAGTCAAAGGAAGATAGTTGCTCCAAAAGCCAAAAGTCAAGCTAGGAAGACCATTAGTTCAATGAGAAATTGGGGTGTGAAGACTCCAAAATTGCAACGGGGAAGGAGTCTCTACCATCGAACCCTGAAGATGTCTAGTGACATCAAGACACTCGCGACGACTTATGGATCCTCAAAACAAGAACATTTTGAACAAGAGTACGAGAACGAAGAACACAAGATACAAACTAGTGGAGGTCTCTATGATTTCACCTTAGGTTGTATCGAAGAGGAAGAAATCTCGAGAGGAGATGGATTTGCGCCATTAGATTTTCGTGCACAAATGAAGCGATCCAAACCCAAATGAAGGATCTGTTACTCGAAGTGAATTTGGGCATAAAAGAAGAGCCTGGGGTTACATTGATCAATGGCTTACTGGAAGACTGTCATGCCCAAATTTGTAAATCCCATTTTTGATTAAATACATGATTTTAGCAACCATTTTTTTCTTTAAACCCAACAAAACAATAGGAAGAAAAAAAACTGATAAACTATACTTCATTAAAAAGTTTGACCAAGTTCGGTCATATACAAAATGAAGGTAAATGCGAAAGTATGCGGAAGCAATGGGAATTGATTTACAAATAAATGTATGTAAATCATTTTTCTATACTATAGTTTGTATAGATAAACAAAAGTGGGTAGCAAACTGAAAACCCTCAAAATCAAGCTAGGAGCTAACTTAAGTAGTCACTGTATCACCTCTCGAGCCAGCCAAAAGTAAGTCCCGACTGTCGCTCTGCACAATCATCGTAAACACACGTGCACATGAGTAATTAATTACCCAGTAAGTATACCTACAACACTTACCAAAGTAGTTAATGTATAAGTACTCGTTGGTAAAGTGTTTTAGATGTTTTAGGTACCAAGGATAAGGATATCATCCTAATTATTACTACTTCAATAATTATTAATGAGTTATTCAAGGTAAGGAATCATTCTTACATTTTGTTTTTCATTCATAATTTTCTACTTTGCACTGTCAGGTGAATGAAAACGGGTTAGAGAATGGCCATAGCAAACCGTTCTCCACGCCGTTCCATCCTTCTGATTCACTCTAGAAGTGAAATGGCCTTTGAACGGTTTGTCCAAACCGTTCTCCACGCCGTTCCACCTGCTGAATTAGCTCTGCAAGTAGAACGACTTGGAAAACGGTTTTCATAGACCGTTTTCCAGCCCGTTCCAACCTACTGTGTTTAGAAAACAACAACATTGAACACTAAGCATTTCATGCAAAGCAAACTCAAATCATAGACATCTCTCTTTAAGCACTCCGTATTAAACAACAACTTTAAACACATCATATTCCACTTTAAATCCTTTGACAATCATCAAACATTCCAATACTCAATTTCACACAACAGCGATAATCCATAAATCATATTAATACACAACTCCATAAATCATCAAACATTCCAATACTCAATCACACAACATCAATTACACTTAGAAATTCACTCAATCCATATTTATGCTCATAAGTACACAAATGCGAAGTATGAATATATGCATGCATGGAAGCTAATGCAAAACATACAAATGCATGCCCCGAGGTGTTTCTTCTGCACATGGGGGAGTCCACTCTCATATATTGGCTAATCCCCTTTAAATGTCGAGCTTTTGCTCTAGTGGCTAATCCCATCATAAATTAGAGCTTTCGCTTTGGTGGCCAATCCTGTCATAAATTAGAGCTTTCGCTCTTGTGGCTAATCCCCTTTTTATGAACGCACAACGATGCTCTTGTTATGTCCACACGACATGAATGAATGGAAAGCAAACATTTCCAATGTTATCATAACAATCTCAACAACGCACTTATACACATTTCACACTTTTCCTAAAAAACATAACACTTACAATTCATTCTTTTGCATATCAAGTTTTATCATGCAAGGTTTCCTACAACATCAAATACAATCTCAACTTATCCACACATATTATTCATTCATTAACCTCAAGCGTAAGCTGAATATAATACTCCTATTCCACAATCATCACCCGACACAACAACACATTCATACATACACATCAAATCATTACAACACACTTTTTCACATACTACTTAAACCACATCACATTCACAAACATGCACATCGAGTCCTAGTCAAATTTTTCTTAACACCAGCATAACAATCAATTGAAATCACATCTCATCAACTCCGTTGTACGACACTTTACCTAGCATTTTAACATATATGGAATGAACCAAATATATTTAACTAGACAGATGCAAGACATACAATGGTAAGAGTGTCTCGGTGCACTTACCTCTAATCCTGCAAAGTCAGCTCATCGCTCAACTCCGCTCCGGGTTTCGAACACTACCTCCTACACAAATCAAACCACATTTCTCTCATTAAACACATATCTAACCTTATTTTCACATTTGTACTCCATTTCCCCAAAAACCCCCAAATTACCAATCTCCCATAAAAATCACAATGCACAGCTAAATACGTACACCCGTAAGATCCTCCGTAAAACCACATAAATCTCACTATTTTCACTCTAATACTCAAATTCCATCTAGAGTTAAAGATTTACCTTGTTCCAAGATGCCTTCAAACCCTAAGATTCTTCTAGATTATGTTTCCTTCGTAGGAATTATTAATCTCTAGGTGTGGAAAGTAAGGATTTGTGTTTTGGAAAGGTTTGGAATGTTTCTTAAAGGTTTTGGGTCAAAAAGTGTCGACTGGAACAGTCTAGGTTTCTATAAATGACACACTCTCTCTTCCTCCATAAAATATGCGTCTAATTTTGAATTTTTGCCAGGTCGAACAACTTTTAGAATGGTTTACCCAAACCGTTTGGGTAGTCATTCTGCCTCTATTCCTGCGCACAATCAATTTCTATCAACAGT
>CANYCX013949014.1:0-10082 GCA_948193385.1 Breynia disticha f. nivosa
GACAGCTTATAGTGACAAAGATTACTTCATCACAAATTAAGTATTTATTGTGACGAAATGTTGTCACAATATTTTAAAGTAGAGATTCTAGCGATTTTATCAAACATATTGTGATAAAACCCAAAGTTTGTCACAAAAGAAGTACTTTTAGTGACTAACATATGTTTGACACAAAAACTTTTGTCACAATATCAGACATTTTTTGTTGTGATACAACAGCCATCTCGATAGTGTATAATCCTGTCATGCATGACATAACAAAGTACATAGCAATCGACAAGCACTTTATTGAAGAAAAGGTGTACACAGGAGATATATGTATCACTTATGTACCAACCTTACAGCAAACTGCAGACATTTTAACTAAAGGATTATATCAAGATCTGTTCAACAAACTAGTTGGCAAGCTAACGATGGAGGACATCAACAAGTCAGTTTGAGGGGGACTGGAAAGCAGAATGTGAACATGATCTGTCAATTATGTAAAGTTTCTGTTATTAGACTTGATATGGAAAGTTAGTTGTACATTAGTTAGGTAAATCCCTAGAAATTAGTCAGAATACTCCAAAACCTACGTTGTAAAGTTGTATATATATAGACTTGTAGTCTAATAAGAATATACAACAGAGTTTACCTCTGTTTTCCCGTGCTATATCTTAATATCATTATTATAAACCAATGTTGTTAGAATCGAACCAGTTCGATTGCTGAAAAGGGATTGAGTGGTGGTTTTAGTGTTCGAACCGGTGGTTTACTGGTCGAATTGGTGTACCTAAACTAGGAAGAAAAACAATTATATTGAAGAGTGAGAGAAGAAGAGAGTAAAATACATGTAAATATATGTTCTCTATTGTTGATGACTTACAATCTTGGGACCCTTCCTTTTATAGATAAGGATGGATTTACCTTTGGAATTATTGTAACTAATATTTCATCATTTTTTATTTATTTATCTCTACATCGGTGTAAATACTTTTTACTTTAATAGATGAACTTTAGTCTTCTGAAAAGGTTTTTTTTATGGAAGAGATAATATTTCGTTGCAGTCGTCTTCATTTTTCATAAGATTTCTAACTTCTAATTGTTGATTTCCCGACACTTCAAAGTTAAAACACAACTTGCTGTAGTAATTATTGATATTCGTTTTCAAATTTGGCCTCAGCGAGTGCTGCTTTAATTTGGATATTTTTTATGCAAAATTAACTAGTGGATGGATTTGTTGTAATAAGAACGTGTGTTTTTTTGTTCATCATTCAATCTCTGGACAACGGTTATATTAGTGTGAAATTGTTTCATATTTATCCACCATTTTATGTGGAATTTTTTAACTAATACTTTATAGTTTTTTTTTATCTTTTGTATCAAAGTTCCAACTTTAGATGCAAAACAACTTAAGTATACTAAAATATTGCATTAAGTTTTTTTTGCATTAGGTACATTTTTAGAAAATAATTATATCCCTGTAATAACTTTAAAGGTAAAATTTCTATAGTTGAACCAACTATTTTCCACCACCGCAAAAACTAGCCAGGAAAATGTACTCGGCATATATGTGAAAAGTGAATGAATCATTAATGGTTTATATTACTATAATGTAATACACTATACGATGCATCTCTATAATCATCGTAGGAAAATATGCTAGGAATATAGCTGTAAGGAAACATTTTTTTTCTATATATAGATTTTGTTCCCATTCTTTAAGTGTGGAGTACAAATTTTTAATTTGTTGCGAGTGCATTACGTAGGATTTTTTGGATCTAAATGATCTGTTATTTCTATAAAATCTGTTGCTACTAATATATATTCATAAAATTTCCTATTTTGGAATATTATTTTTGGTATGTAGAAGAAATTTAGAAAAAAATATTTTATTGATGTGTATCAATGGTGTTAGGATTATGAGCACCATATTCTTTGTCTAAACAGATTATTGATAAGTATTTGCATTTTCCAAACAACTGCACATGATCATTAGTCTCTTTAGAAAAAGAATATAGTAATTATAATCCTAACACCATTAATTAGCTCATTAAGAATATATTTTTTCCAAGTTTCTTTTATATACTTAAAGAAATATCCAAAACTAGAGAATTTAACGAATATATATTAGTAGCAACAGATTATATAAAAATAATTCATCATCCAAATTTAAAAGATCATACGCAATACACTCACGGTAAATTAAAAATTTGTAAGGCATTAACACTTATAGATTGGGGACGTAATCAATATACAGAAAAAATGTTACTTTATAGTTATATTCTTAATACATTTTTCTATGGTAATTATAAAGATGTACAATATAATGTATCATAGTAATATGAACCATTCATAGTTCATTCACTTTTTACACATGCTGAGAACTATTTCATATTTGATTTTTGTGGTGACGGAAAATAGTTAGTCCAGATATATAAATTTTAGCTTTAGAGGTATTACAGTGATACAATTATTTTTTAAAACATGTAATGTAAAAAATTTATTGCAATATTTTAGTATATTTAAACTGGTTTGGATCTCAAGTTGGACCTTTGTTATAGAAGATAAAAATGACTATAAAGTATTAGTAGGGAGAATTCACATAAAATGATGTATAAACATGAAACAATCCCAGACTAATGTAACTACTGTCGAGAGATGGATGATGGATACAAAACCACAATTTTTTATTACTAAAGATCCATCCATTAATCAATTTTGTATGGAGAATGTTCAAATTCAAGCAGCACTCGTGGGGGCCAAATCAAAAACCAAATATCGAGAATTACCACAACATGTTGTCTGTAGACTTTTTGAAGGATCGGGAAGTCAACAATTAAAAGATGACAACCTCATGGAAAATGAGGACGATTACTATGTAATTTTATTTCTTCTACAAAGAAAGAACCTTTCCAAAAGACTAAAGTTTAATTATTAAACTAAATAGTATTTTTAATCATGTAGAGATAAATAGGTAAGCGATCATGTTATATTAGTTATAATAATTCCAAAATTTACCCCTTGTCCTTATTTTTAAGAGGTAGGTGCCTATGATTGTAAGCCATAAGCAATAAAGAACATATATTTGCATATATTTTACTCTCTTTTTCTCTCACTCTTCAATATTGTTGCTTTTCATTCTGAGTTAGCTATTTTTGGTAAGTTTGTATGTATATATTGTTTTTAAATTACTAATTTGACTAGTAAATCACCGGTACAATTAATAAAACAACTATTCAATTCTATTTTTGGTGATCGAACCGGTTTGATTAATGATAACATTATTTTTCTTTGGCTTATATTTTACTGATTCTAAACATCCAAAAATAAAAAAAGAAATATTTTCTTGCAAAAAAAGAGCCTTTATGTAAAAAGCAAAGTGCTCTAGGCTTCTGCATCACCTGAATATAGAGTGAAGTTATTTTTAATTTCTATTCATGTGAAGCTACCTTTTTCTTTATTAAGCAGTCATTTGTACTCTCTTCGTTATATTTAATTATCTTTAGTTCCAGCAAAATTAAGAGCTAAATACAAAGAGTATTGGATTATAAAACTTTGACTCTCTTTCTATTTTGTAATTGAAGAGAGTATTCCCATTTATGTAAAATTTACTTTTCAATTAAGGTCTGTATTTTGAATGAAATACAAATGTGGCTTAGAGAGAAACTGATTATCTCCATTGCATGTCAGACCAAAAGTATCAAAAGAATAATTAAGGTTGCTTGTCAGTTAAGATCTGTATATTTTGAGATGATTGTCTGGCCTTGGATTGACAGAATTTTTCAGGGCTCGAGTTTTGTAGTATTTTGCCTCCGATGAAAGCGTAAATTGACAGGATGGACATTTGTAAACTTAGGGACGAAGCCGAGGTAATTGTTTCTGCATAATAAATTAGACTGTCTCTAATTAACAATTTTCCTTGCAATGCATTGTGAATATTAGACATTCAAAGTTGATAATGAGGAGGGCTTTGTTCATTTTGGGTTATTTATTGTTATTCGTAAATTGCTAATTTGGCCGCAATGTTGGGTTGTGTCAGCATTGCTGACTTGGAGGAATCTCTTCAAACTTTTCTTAAAGCTTTGTCAAGCTCTAACGGGATTAACCTAAATGTAGTAGATTTTTGGCTCTGAGATGCTCTCTTTATTTTAGTTATACTTGAAAGTAGTGTGTATATTTGAGGGTTTATACTGATGCTACAGTTTTGAGTTGTTTGTAATGAACTATTATGTTTACATCTGCCTAGTGTTGGGTGTAAAATAAGTGGCAAATCAGGTCGTGCACGAGCTTGCTGCCCAATCTGATAGGGTCTCTGTCTGTCTGCCTCCCACCTCGTTGGATTTTCTTCGAATTAAAATTTTCATTTTTCAGTTGCGTTGGTTTCATTCGTCATATTTAATCTGAGCACTTTCTTGATGTTTGTCTTCATTTGGTTTCATTATTGTTGAATTATTCAATTTGATGAACCAAATTTTTATGCTTCAAAACTCAGCTTATTTAATAAATGAGTTAATATACGATATTCTAGTATCCTAAGTCGGCAGACTGGATAGTCATATTCAAATGAACATTCATCTTAGTGAGAACGTTTTCCATGGATATTTTCTTGTATCAACAATTACCGTTTGATATTTCCGACATTTGCATCAACAACTGGCATAGCCAACCACAACCATTCGAGGTTTTAGCAGTTGTTTCGTGTTAGATGTGTTATAATCATATCGTGTTAGACGTATTGTAATCATATCGTGTTATTTTCAATCAAATGTCATTATTTGTAATATAAACATTACAAAATTAAATTCGTGTCATTTATGTTATTTTATAAGCATGTACTCATAAATCATGTTATCGTAGAAAATTTATCATCTCCAAAAGCTCCCAAAGCCCCAAGATAGCCTTATTTGTGACAATGCAAAATTTCTCACTTCGATAGGAATAGCTCAACATAGTGTATATACAAGACATCAAATGTTATTGATGCAGCCATGAATCCAAACCCTTCCATTATCAGTAGCAGCCTCGTTTGTTGGACCAATGATAGTGAACAATGAAAATCCTCTCTAAGTTTTGATATGATAGAAAACCTTGTGAATTTAATAAACATAGTTTTCAGGTTGGAAAATTGAAAAATTATTGCTTAAAGGTTCAATGAAAAATGATAAGGAAGAATTTACTTGAGTGAAGTGAAAAAACAGTCTAGTAAGTAAAAAATACAGGAAACCAGTCGACTTGTGTATACACTAGTTGTCTAGCGTGCTGGAACAATTGAAGAAAATAGTAAGGCTAGTTTGGAGACCACAAGCCAAACCAGTCGACTGGAGTGGAAATCAGTTTACTAGTTCTGACCTCTGCTGCAAAAACAGAACATAAAATCTTCAAGATGACATCAAGGATTAAAGACCACTTTTTGGGAGATTTCAAATTTGAAATCTAGTGCAGGAAAGTCGACTTATAGGTTTGTCAGTCGAATAATGTGCATTGCAGGGCAAACCAATCGACTGACATATTGACTACTTGACTGGAGGTCGTGATTGAGAAGTCTGGAAAACTTCTGGAACTCAGACCAGTCGATTGAACCTTAAACCAGTCAGTTAGCACATTGAAAATCCTTGAGTGCAGAACAAACCAGTCGACTAGAGAAGCTAACAGTGGACAGAAGCTGTCTTTAGGAAGCTACTTAAAGAGGTATGTAACGCCTTGAAAATTATAATTAAACAAATATGTGAGAAATGCTAAACAGTTGTGTCGAACGACATAGGGAGTGGTCTGCCTAAACCGTTTCCCAAACCATTTTAGATACGGACAAGAAGTTAACTTCGTTCTGACAGAAAGACGAAATGGGTAGGCGAACGGTTTGTGTAAACCGTTTCGACCTGACGAGATTTAAAAACAGACGCGCGTGAACATTGAAAGAAAGAACCAAAAACCCTAAATATGGCCACCCGACTTTCCTCTCCATACCACCCTAAAACCCTTCATCCTAGAGCCTAAAACTACTAAATCTAACTCTAAAAACATTAGATCTAGTAGATCTTGGTCTAAGGAAGAGAGTACTAGGCGATTCTCTTTGAAAGAGCAAGGTAAGCTCTAACTTTATACTTGATGTTTGTGGGTTTTTGAGTGTAGGGTTATAAAGATGGTTGTATTTAGGTGAGTTATAGTTGATGGAAGTAATGTGGGTGGATTATGAACTAAAAACTGAGGGTTAGGAAGAAATTGAGATTTTAGGGTTTTGGGAAAATTGGGGGGTTTTGTTAAATAAGAGTAAGAATGTGAAATTGAAAGTGGAATTTGTGTTTAATGTGGAAAGTGTGGTTAAAAATAATGTAGGGAACATTGTTCGAGATTAGGATAAGTATTGATTCGTGCGCCAACTTCACGGGATTCGAGGTAAGTATATCGAACCACACTTATCTTGATATGTCTTGCATTTGTATGGTTAAGTATGATTGGCTAAATATTTATTATGGGGAATACTAGAATTTGTATTATATGGACTTGTGTTCAATGTTTGATATGTGTGAAATATTGGTGAAATAGGTTGTGAATACCTGAACTAAGATTAATGAATTATGTACTATTTGAGGTTGCACTTGTCTTTCGTGTGAGTTATTGGTTTTGGATGAAAATGAACTATGTGATGGTATGCCATGAATTGATTAATGATGAGTTTGTTGGAATGATGAGTATGATGCTTTGTGCACCATGAATTGATGAAGATGATTGTTATGTTATTTTATGGATTAAATGTGATTGATTATAAATGAGTACTGTGATCATTTCAGAATGATGTGTATGGCATGTATGGTATAAAAATGGTTGTAACTTCATCCATGACATTATGGCATTTCATGAGCATGGTATGACATGTTCATGATGAGGAAAAGAAAAGAGAGAAAACCGACAAAAACAAGGAGCGTGTGCTCACCATCGATAAATAATGGGAGCGTGTGCCCAATAGAGAGAGATCCCTTGATATAATGGGAGCATGTGCTCAATAGGGGAGACCCTAAGAAATTCGACAAAAAATGGAGCGTGTGCTCACCATCGATAATTAAGGAGCGTGTGCTCACGAAGGAGAGATCCTTCAGAATAAAAGATAATGAGTGTTACTCGGGTCATTTTGTATGTGAAATGCATTGACATATGCATTGGAAAATGCATTGGACATTCACTTGCACTAATGTGACATAGCATGTTAATTGAGATTATGAACACTATGTGTGGATGAAATGCATTTGAGATAATGGTTGTGCAAATAGATTGTTTGAGTGGTTTTGATTGATGGAATGCTTGAGAGATGTTGTGATGTTAATGTTAGAGTGTTGTGCGTTAAAGGATTTCTTTTTGTGGCTTGTATGGTATGAAGTGTCTGTATGTTTGGGTATGTGTTAGGTATGTTGAATTATGCCAAGTGTGCTAAAGTGCTGAAAACAGTAGGTTCAAACGGGCTGGAAAATGAGCCATATAAATTGTTTTCTAAACCGTTTAATTTTTAGAAGGAAATAGAAGATCAGAACAGACTGGGAAATGGGTTAGCCAAACCATTTCCCAAACTGTTCTATTTTCATAAAAGAAATAATGACATGGAACGGTCTAGAAAATGGTTTAACCTAAATCGTTTCCCAAACCATTTTATTTCTAGAGGAAGTCAGTAGTGTAACACCCTATAAATTGTTAGAATTAATTTATATGGAAAATAGATTAAAACAGAATTGTATCAGAATGAAAATCAAAAATTTTTGGAAAACAGCAGATCAAGGGCGTGTTCATCCCTACTGGAAAATGATTAGCACGATCTCGTGCACGAGTAGAATAAAACTCGTGCCAAAAAGGTATGGCAAGACTTCGAGCACGACCCGTGTTGAGGGCGTGTCGGCTGGGAACTTTTAAAGAGAACACTATTTGATACTATTTTATTCATAAGCAGATCAAACAAATAAAACATACGAGAGAACCTGTGAGGAAACCCTCGAATTTACAAGAGATTGTGTCTAATCAAGGAGGGGCCTAATTTCTTGCAAAATTGGAGCTAAAGCACACTAAGGTAAGTTTATGAGTTTTAGGTTGAAGAATTTAAAAAATGGTGAAAAGAAGGATGAATTAGAGGTTAAAATAATGTTGTTTAGCTGAATTAGGTTAGTTGAAATCATGTGGATGATTTCGAATACTTAAATCATGATTAGAATAGAAAAATGAGTTTTCAGTGTTTTGGAAATTTTGTAAGGAATCTAAAGAATTTGATTTTTAAAGGCTGGAATTAAGGTTTATCTCTGTGGAATGAATTATTGACGGCCTTGTAAGGTATTTGTCGTATAGTAAGGGATTTTCACTTACCATTGTATGTCTTACATTTGTATGGTTAATAATACAAGATAAATGAGCAAATTTGTTTGAAATGGTAGCTAAAGATGTGTCATAAATGAACTTGCTTGATATGATTATTATGTTGAGCTTTGATGTTATTGTGATAATGAAATGAGGTTAATTATGTGCTTATTGATGAGATATATGGACTCTGACCAATGGATTGATTATGTATTTGATGATAAGTTTATGGCTTGGATGAAATTATGATGGCATGATTATGTTCTTGCCTTTAAAGAATGATCTATGTTAAGCTTTTATTAGATTTGTGGAAAGCATGTGTTGTTTTGATGATGAGAATCTGCTACCTTTAATATTATGAATGCATAGCATGAGCATGTATTTGATTTGATATTGATGGCCATAATGAATTCATTTGATTCATGTGTTGCATAAGCATTGTGTGATATATGACCGAGATTGATTTCGGGTGAGAGCTCAATACCGAGCCAGGCCTAATGATGATTCCAAGTGAGAGCTTGATGCAGGCTGGGCCAAGGATATTCTGGGCAAGAGCTCAATGCCTGACTAGGTCTGAGGAAAAATAAAATGAGAAAAGAAAATCTTAGGGCATATTGTATGTGGTTGCATTGGCATTGCATTAGTATTCCATAATGCATTCATATGTACTGTTGATGTCATGGGAAGCGTTTACAAGTTTAAATGCTTATGCTATTGCTGTTTGGCTACTGATTTACATGATATTGTGAGAGTTATGTTTATGAGATATGCATGTGTGATATGGCTTGGCTATATTTGCAAGCATGTGTTGTATAAATTGAATAATGATATGTTAGTATAGAGTGTATTTACTGTGGATATGGTATTAGTAATGTCTTGGTTAAGTACTAGCCTTTAAGAACATGTTTTCTGCTTTGTTTTCCATAAAAATGAATGTAAGATATGCAAAACCGTAGGTCACCATGCCCATCGTGTCAACCAGCACGACCTCGTGCTTTTCTCATTTTGAAAACCACGAGCTCGTTCCAGAACTTGTTCTTCAGTGATGATGAGCACGACCCCCATGCTCAAACTGGCACACTGTGGTACTTGGAAAACTTGCTGAACAGATTGTAAAACAGAATTTAAGAACAGTCTTGAGTAGAGTTACATAAGGCAATCATCCTTATCGCATAATGTACATAAATCGTAATAAGAAACGATCACTTATGCATTAAATACTTTGGTAAGTGTGTAAAAGCACTTACTGAGTAATTAAATTACCCATATGTGCGTGTGTGATTTGTGTTGTGCAAAGTGTTGAGTCGCTGCGGAATTCTGAGATTTTCAGTGGACGTCGGGTAGTGTGATACAAGCTGTGAACCCCATTTTTAATAAATTCATTTTTCATTAAATCCCAATTTTCGCACCCATTTTTTTTTCTTTTTAAAGATAACAATTCAAATAAAATCAAAAGAATAAATATCTATATATATAGATGAAAGAGTAGCATATGCATTTTCTTAAACCAACCCCAATACAAAAAAATGTCAAAGTATGCAGAAGCGTATGGTTTTCGGTTTAAAAGGATGCAAGTGCTAAAAGCATATACTGACATGTGTATGGCTATACAAAATGCAAAAGTATAAATCTCCAAAAATATCTACGAGCTGACCTATCAGCAAGGTATCACACGCGCGAGCTCTGCCAAAAGGATGTCCCAGCACCGTCTACTATCGATCTGCACACATTCAGGAAAACACAGGTGAGTATTTTAAATACTCAGTAAG
>CANYCX013950651.1:0-10426 GCA_948193385.1 Breynia disticha f. nivosa
TCAACCAAATATCAACTTTACCTAAACCTTAAGGTTTTGTCTTTCTTCCATCAATTTCATATACAAACTTCATCCTAATTACTTCCTACAACTAGAACCAATCTTTCAACATGTAGAATCATCAAATTCAGCAATTAATTCGACCTAAACCAAGCATAAAACTCATTAACAATTAAGCCATCAACTTAATATCAACTTCAAGTAAACCATCCTACTTTGACTACCATCTTACCTTAGCCAAATATGCAAGAAACCAATTCCAACAAAACCAAATCCCTTCTTATTTAATCAAACCTTCAATTCCTCACTTTTCCTGCTCCAATTCTCTGCAAATTTACTGAAAATGAAAGTAGAAATGAAGAGATGCAAGATTGGTCCCGATACTTCGAGAACATATATTTTTTTTCATCCAGACAGGTCAGAACGCGGCCTCAAGCACAAAGTACGCGGCCTTGGACCGAATCCGTATTCTTTCCTCCTCACCACGCGTTCTTTTCATTTCCAGGGTTTCTCGATTTTCGCTGATCGTTTCGTGTCAACCTTCAATCAACCTTTCGTATATCTTTATATATTAACATTTAAACCTTAATTTATCGTCATTTTACGACGAAAAATATCCAGAATATTACATTGCTACTTGTGTTGACTGTTGGACTTCACAAATATTTGATAAGTTTTACAAAAGGAATTCCCTGTGATATTCTCCACTTGAGGGAAACAAACAATATCCAACATATTACTGATGGATGAACTTGTTTTTGCTTTTATCAAATATGATATGTCTGTAAAGTTTAAAAACAATTATTTGTGGGTATTTTGTGAGTTAAGTACATTCACAACACCTTAATTATCATTTTTATTACACTAAAATATCTTAACTCACTTTTGTTTCACAAGAACTATTAATGTTTGATGTATATTTTAGTACAGTACGTGAGTGTCGCATAATACACATTAGATCTATATGACATACTTGACTTGACAAAATTACACCGCATTGAATTTCCGCCTTTGATAGAAATAAAAACGTTTCTCATTGATTTTTTATGTAAAAAAAATCTAGTTTAGACTAATTTAAAGTGTTACAACAACTCTTCTTTTATGAAAATAGTTCATAAAACTCGTCATTTTTTTCTCTAAATATATTCAATTGAAATTTAGAAGAATTGATTCTCTAAATAAGTTATCATCATCCAATATGTCAATAAGTATTTTTTTTCTATAGATTAGTTTAAATATTTCTTAAAATTAAAATACACATATATTACAAGTAAATCAAAATTCATTGCTATCTCAAATAGTAATGTGTACCGAAATAAATAAGACTATTCAGAAAAAATAAAGTTACTATTGTATTTATATTAATTTATCAAAAGAAATTTTACTTTATCATTTAATGTAAAGTTTGTCGCAATTATAATCATTATAAAAAAAATTGAACTAAACGTATGTACTAACTAATAACAATCATGTAGCATCAGATATGATATATGTGTCA
This sequence comes from Breynia disticha f. nivosa, assembly GCA_948193385.1. Lineage (NCBI taxonomy): Eukaryota > Viridiplantae > Streptophyta > Magnoliopsida > Malpighiales > Phyllanthaceae > Breynia > Breynia disticha. The sequence goes on from CANYCX013950651.1 coordinate 1,499, forward strand.
AAAAAATTATGCATATACGAATGTCTCTTACCAAAAAAAAAATTAAATAAGATGAGAAGGCACTATAAATTATAACAACAAATGTAGAAATCATTTTGATAGCTAACGTATGTTTAGACCTCACCTAAAACAATTTTGATAAACTTTAGAATAAAAAAGGAGTTGTTACAGCAATTTTAACTAGTCTAAATTAAAGTTTTTGTATGTAAAAAAATTAATAAGAAACGTTCTTATTTCTATTAAAAGTGAAACTAATATGGTGTAATTTTGTCTAAGTCAAGTGTGCCATATAGATCTAACTTGTATGAAGCGATGCTTAGGTATTACGCTGAAACATCAATCAAATATTAATGATTATTTTGAAATAAATGTAATTGAGGTATTTTAGTCTAATAAAAATGATAATTTAAATACCGTGAGTGCATTTAATTGGTATTTTGCAGCCGAGGAGTAGCATATCTAGTTGGAATTGTAATTGTTTAGATTCACCCAAATCACTAGGTTGTTTCAATGTTATTAGTGGGTTTGACAATATATGTGCAGAACCGCAAATGGAATCCACCAAGCCTGGTTTTTTTTTAATTGAGGATGGTTTGAAGGAGGAGCTCTTTCTCAAAAAATCGGACAGGGCGCTAATGCCACAGCTGGGAATTCATCTTGTAGAGGGTTCAGCTATCAAATGGGAACCTCCCGACAAATGTGCCAGTCCACAGCCACTCACAGGTATGGCCTATAGCACCGTTCATGACCCATGAGCAGTGGGGGATCTCCATACGGAGAGATGTCCACCAAGGCAACACAGGGGATTTACTCCCACCAACAAAGCGTCGTTGGGTAGGTTTGAACCCTTGTAGTATGGAACTCAATTTTTAAAACCCTTTTTTCTTGATAAAACAATACAATAGAAGAAATGATAATAAAATCAAATCTTAAAAGAAGGAGAGAGAAACTGAAATGTTCATATCATAAAAATACTCGACCCAAAATATAAGTATCGTAAAGTTTTTATAGTGGAAACGAAACTAAGTTTGAAAACGTTTCAAACTCAAAATATGAACATTTACAATACAGTACAAATATGTACAAAACTAAAAAATGGAAGCATTCAAAACATGGAGCTCGACCTCTGACAATATTACTTTGACGTAAGATCACTGTAGCTCTGGTCTAGTGACAGCTATCTACGTTCTATGCATCATTTAGACAATTCAAACAAAGGGTGAGTATTTCTCAATACTCAGTAAGTATCTTACACAACAATAGATTCATTTTTTATTGTTTTAAATGAGCGCAGGAAAATCAGTATCTCAGTACAAGAACTGATCTTCCTCTAGCACAAATCGTGCTATATGATAAATGTCAATTTAAGCTTATATTTCATATTTATTTTTATGACATCTATCAGTTTTTTAGGCTAATCGAGCGTTATGTCGGCTTAATTACTGTTATTTTGTGTATTCAGGTAAATTGTAGAACTTCGAGCGTACAAAGACGAAATCCAGTTTAAATTGAAGTGAAAAACATCGAAGAATACACATAACAAGAGTGAAACGGGATGCCGAACGGGTATCCCAAACTGTTCGCCAAACCGTTTGATGTTCAAGACATTCGAGAGAGCTCGAACGGTTTAACCAAACCGTTTGCCAAACCGTTTTCAAATTCAAAGATGTCAGAATACTCGAACGGGATGACAAACGGTTTGACCAAACTGTTTGCCAAACTGTTCGACGCTACTGGAGTAACTCTCATAACCGAACGGGATGGAGAACAGTTTGGCCAAACCGTTCGCCGTGTACAGACTATCTAAAAAAGCCAGCAAACTTAGGGTTTCATATAAATAGAAGCCTTAAAACATAAAGGAGTAGTCTGGAGAGTTGGGAGCCATCAAAGAAAGAAAGAAAAGGAACCCTAGCTGAAGAACGCAAAGATTAAACCAAGAAACAACCACACATCGGGATTTTCATACAGATTCGAATAGCGTAAACCTTTGTAAGAAATTTTTAAGGTTTATCTTCTTATTTGATGGATTTATTCTGGTTTAATGGTTTTCTTTGCTTAAGTATGAACTAAACTTCATATGGATATCTAGATGAGAGGATTCCTATGATGGATTACGTGTTATGATTTCATTTTATTGTTGTTTTAAAGAACTTATTGAGATTCAATCATATTGTTTCGTTTTCTAAATTCTGACTTCACTTAGTTAATTGAGAAATTAATAAGTGGAAGAGGTCTCATATGATTGAAAGAAGTTGTTTGTAGCTTTAGAGATAAAAATGCAAGACTTCTCTGTATCAGTGTAGAGCTAATAGAGGAACGTTTAAAACTGTAAAGCTGGATTAGGGGTTTTAGTTTAAAAGAGATTTTAACTAATCAACCTAATCTTAGTTGTTAATTTAATAGAGAAATACTTTAACATAAATTAGGCATTCCCACAGTCCAATGTTCGATATTGTCAATAATAATTGAATCACACACGTATTAAATCTTAGGATGAATCAAGTCTAGATATCTGTCATTCCTTAATGAATTCGTAAAGTTCTTCTATGATAGTGTTAATTTTCTCTTTTTGACACATCCTAATTCGTTTAATATTCTGTTTTATTTAATTAATTCACCAAATTGATAATCAAAAATCATTTCATCAGATTAGATAATGAATTAAATTGGTAGTATTAGTATTTGACCGGCCCTGTGAATTCGACATTCGATACTTCGTTTTCTATAATATTGTTCGATATGTACACTTGCCTGACGAGCCTTGGTTTAGTACCGCTAAAGGACGTATTACTATACCATCAAACATGTTCAACCATTCACACTTAATTCTCATCAGCAATGTTTCAAGCTAACTCACTTTCGCACATTTTTTTTACAACATCAATAATGTATAGAAAATGAATTTCAACATACCATAGCTCATATCATCCTTCTCAAATCAAGTATATACAGTTCGTATACTCAGAATAAACCATACATTTTCCACTCATCATACAATACTCAGATATCTCATATAAGCATTCATATCTCAGAAAACAATAGTCACACATGTTAAATATGAATGCGAATCAGATATATGCAAATGAATGACAATGCAATCACATGCGATATGCCCCGGGGTGTTGCTCTCTTTTCTTTTTCTTTTCTTTTCTTTTCTTTTATTTTCATTTTTTCCTCGGTCCTAGACCGGCATTGTACCCATTACGACATCGACCCCACCTCAGAATATCATCAGTCCCAGACCGACATCAAGATGCTTATATACATATCACAAAGTAATACATGCCTTAATATTAACATATTATCAATCATATGTCAATTATAATCAAAAGAGCATACTTATACACATTCAAAATAAGAATTTCATCAATCCATAATCAACTCATCATTTTAATAACAATGCCATGCTCAATAAGCAATCCCATACTTTTCATAATCATTAAGCAAACATATGTTTTTCAACAATCAATCAATAATCAACCATATGTTCACTAAAACATATAAATGTCAATCATATGTCAATTAAGACATATAGCCATAAACATATCATTCACACATTGATTCTTTACTTAGAACCATCAAAGCATCATTTTTTATCCTTAAATCATCCATATGTCAACATTTCCAACAATTTCCTTTATAAGGTAATCTTCCTACAATTCATTCTTATCATGATTTTCATCTTCAAATTCATGCACAACAAGTTATTCAAGCTCTAATCACTCAACAACGTGTTTCCAGCAACAATTTCAATTCAAACATCCTATATCATCAAATTCAGTATACTCTTCATAACCTTTTTGTAAACCTAACATCAACCTTGCTTTATTGACTTGGATTCTTGCAAGAATTGAAGATTTTTCTTGTTAAATCACTTCCACTCACTCAAGATCAAGTCCTTCTGATGTTTCTCAGCCTCATCTGATGTTTTCTCTACAGGTTTATATGATAAGTTCTTGAATGTTCGGGCAATTGAGCAAACTTTATATTTTCTTTCCAGAAAACAGTAGAAAACGTGTGGTGGATGGCAAAGTACGCGTGGTCGTGCCCACTGCGCGTACTTTCCTCCTACTGCGCGTACTTCTCTGATTTTCAGAATTCTCCTATTTCTTGGTTATTTCATGTACACCTTATATCAACATTCAATCAACTTTCATATACCTAAATATAAACATTTATTTTTCATCATTTCAATAATTATTTTCATAAAATAAATTTTGGAATGTCACATGTAGTTAGGCAAGGGTGATTCCTGATATCCTCGACTTTGCCTGTAGAACCAAGTCACCTGGCATCCACTAAGCCTAGTTAACGAGGAGGAAGTGGAATCTGTTTTGGAGCCATTGAAGCTGGGAGTTTATGAATTGAGAATATGAGATTGAAATTTAAAATCATCCCTCCCGTCTTTATCGTAACATAGGTGTGTAGCCTGTTTACATATACAGTTAATGTTTTGACCCTTTTAGCTCAAATGAAAATAATAATAAAAATAAACTAATAAATTTATTTATTATTTTTTTAATTAATTTTAATTATAAAATTTTTTAATTATATAGATCTATTTTTTTGTATAATAATAAATTAAACATATTTATTTTATGCTAATATTATAAATTTTTAAATAAAATATTTTCTTTTAATTATAATATAAAATTTTTTGCCGCATCGCGACATCCTTTGACTAATTCTTTTATTATCGAAATAACTCTTGTTAATTTTGGTTTTTGAATTCTCTTCTGGCCAAAAATTTAGGTCAATTTACACATTTTCCAATATCTATGTATCATCTTCCCATATATGCCACGTTTGAAAACATTTGACTATAATATCATCTAATATGGTTTTATTTCCATTAATACCAGAATATAAAAAAATATATATTATAGCTGAGGTGGTAAAATAGGAATAAATTTAGCTGAGGTAGTAAAATAGGAATAAGTAATAGGAATAAGAATAACTAAGATGGTAAAATAGGAAAGTCAACTTTTAAGGTGGCATCCATGTACTTTGTTCAAAAATCTATGTTATACTTTGTTCGGCTTAATCTCTTAAAGCGTGCGAATATAGCGTGTGAACTCTGGACAAGTCTGGGTTTCCGATGTTTTAATTTTTTCTTCTTCGGTTGCGACCATTGTAAGTTGATAAATAGTAGTTCACTAGCAGTAATACACGCACGATGCGACAGGAGTATATTTTCTAATCATTGACATTCTAAAAAATATATACATTAATTTCATTACATAACTTTTGTAATATTATACAATAAATAATGATAAAATTATTATTCTCTTTTTAATCAATTAAAAAATACTACATAAAATATTATTCTTAGCAGTTAATAATAATTGATTTAGACATATAATAAGATTAAGAATTACCTTTTTGACAATTTGTGCAATGAAGTTTGAACTGCAAATAAAAAAATCAAAATTAGTAAATTATGATCGAAAAAGTGATATCCAGATAAATAACAAACATCATAATTTAAGAGAATAAGGTGCAAATAAATAACAAACATTGCTTTTTCTCTTTTCCTTGGGGTTGTGTATTTTTTTTGAATGTAGGAAGGAGAGAGATGAGGCAATATGTTATAAATAGAATGAGTTATAAATAGTGAATAGTGTGAGTTATAGAATAGAATTAAGAGTTGAATTCTAACACCTGTTTTTTATGCACAATAAAAATTGTACAGATATGATGTTATATTTAATATTATTATTATTATTATTATTATTATTATTATTATTATTATTTTATATATATATATATATATATATATATATATATATATAAAGTCTTTGCTTTCAAATTAGTATAGATATATAGATATAGATTGTGGTATAATGATAATATTATCATACGATTACTAACAATATTTTTCCTTTCTAAAAAGTTCACAACATCCAGTTATGTGTATTTAATATTTCTTTCAAAATGCTGAAACAGCTAGCCTTTTTGCTTATAAATAAATTTTCTTCATTATTTTTCTGACATTTTATCAACTCTCTTAATTCGTAAACATTATTTTTTTTTGACATTTTATCACCTGTCGTCATATTATTTTTAAAGCATTGGATAATGTGGTTATAGTAGTTCACACTCGTTTATGAGTTATCCAACTTCGCGTCTTTAGAGATGGATATTCAACATCTGCAAGAAATATATCTTGTTGCTATGTTCAATGCCATTTTCCTTTTTTTTTTTAGATCTTCCGTCTTCACTTTGAGGAGAGTAAAGTATTTCCTATAGATTGATGATAAGAAAAAATCCGCATAAATGATTAATACTGTGCTTGAATTATTTTGGAATAAGAGTTTTTGGAATGACCACATTGAATATTGCATAAGGTAATGTTGTGGAAAAATTTCTAATGAAGTTGTAGGAAAATATAGCGGAATAAAATTGAAAGATTTGACTAAAAAAAAAACCAAATAACCTAAGAAACAAAATAGAATTTATGAAATTTTCTTAAATAAAATAGTTATCGCCAGGAGTTAAAATCGCAAAAAAAAATGTTGTAGGAAGCAACGCCATCTCGCCTTCAAGTAATAATTTATAAACTTAATGTCAGTAGCAAGCATTATTATAAATTATCAGTTCAATGAACCTATCATTATAAATTATCAGTTCAATGAACCTATCATCCGGTTCTCTTTTTTAGTTTGCTCACTGGTCCGAGTTTAAGCGAGACCAAGCACATACTCAATTCCTCTTGAAGGACATAAAAACCAACTTCCATGACCATCCTAGAAAAACAAAGGGATTTATACATAACTAACATTGTCCAAATGACATCTTTCAATTATACATTTACTTTGAATTTCAAAGAGTATTAGTGAGTGGTATTTTTGAATAAAACATGGAAGTTAATTTTGTAAAATGATTAAATAGAAATAAAAAGTGAAATTTGCACATGTTAATCAAAAGGTTGGTATTTGTATAATTATCCCCAAAACGGACCATTTGCAACATTATTAACAAAACTCCACCGTTTTTGTGACTAACCCGTCATGGTGCCACTGCAACATCTGTTTAAACTTTAAATGACGAGATCTTGGTTTGGTGTAACTTTCAACATAATCAACACTGCTTACACAATCACCATTTCATCTGCATTTTTTCCGTGCAACTTAACAATTGTACATTTGTGGATAGATTGATTTGTAAATTGCTTATACAATTTAACACACCTACACTCTTCTAATGTATAACATTTTCTTTAGGGTAAATTTTAATATGAGACCAATGAAGAGGAGAATCATTCTTTATTTTACTAAAACTGCACAGTTTACGTAAAAAAAACTGTTTTTACTTAATAAATTAATGGTTCAGATTTATTTTTACTGTATCGAACGACCGAAATTCGTTGACTCAATGATAGCAAAAGTCCCCTTTCTTTAGACTAGTAAAATTGATCGCAAAAGTAATTGAATGTGGGTCGTACAATACTCATTCAGGTCAACAATAGACCATTTAAACCAAAATGTGAAATTGTGTAATTCAATCTTAAGAGCAATCTATCTCCCACAGAACAAACTACAAATTAGCAGTCTCAAGACAAAATTTCATAATCCAGGCATCCAAAACAAAGACATGTGAACTTAAGATAGAAAACATCCAAAACAAAACTTCTCTCATTCTTCTTCAACAATTGTACCCTTCTCACTAACATAAATACCATCAAGGAACTTCCTAATATCCTTGTTCTTCACATGACATTTCTGTGCAAAACATACACATATGTCAAACCAAAGAAACAGTACTATGCAGGAAAAAACATACTCATAAAACCCATATAAACATTGCTTCACAAAACCCAAAATAAATACCTGATTAATGAGTGCAGCAGATCTCGACACCAATTCAATATCATTACCATCCAAAACCAGTTCATCCTTCACCTTCTCTGACCTAACAATGCTCACACCTTCAAGCATATCAACCTTCCTAACCTGTAACATCAGGAAATCCCAAAATATGTAGACTATAATTTCGAAACTAAACTGCAACAAATTGATACCATTACTCAAGGAAGTGCTCCAGACATCACTTAGCACCGTAAAGCCTAAAGAATTTAACATTTCCTAAAAGCAAAATCACTACAATTTTTACAATCAAAATCACTACAAGCCACATGTTGCAGAAGTTAAAAGAAAAAACAGATTGAAGATAGGAAAAAAAAATAAAATTGACCTTCTTCTCGCCAAGAAAGTTACGGATCTCGATAGCGGTGTTATTGTTGGTAATGGAAGCATTGATGGGAAAATGGGCATAGACAAAACGCATCTTATATCTGTAGCCCTTAGTGACACCAGTGATCAAATTATCTACGTGGCTAAGAGCAGTACGAATGGCCGCACTGGTTTTCCTTGACCCAAACCAAGACTCCAGCTTGAGCTTCCTTTTTCCGGTGGCCTCATCTTTGATGAGGTGAAAGTCGAGATTCAGATGCTTGAAGTTACGGCTCAGCTTCCCACGTGGACCCTCAACTTCTATCACTTTGGCGTTAACTTTGATCTTCACACCGTCTGGAATGTCCATTGTCTCGGAAGATAGAATGGCCTTCATGTTGATTCGCGGCGGCTGCGCTGAGGAAGTGAAGAAGGGTTTTAACGCTCTTCTCACCTCTTATTTATATTACTCCTCCATTCGTTTTTTAATGAAGGCTTGCTTAGAACGAAAATTTTGGGTTCGGCCTGCGTCTAATGGTGAATTAAATTGTGAGAAAGTCACCACATCTCACTTTAAAATTTGACTTTTTCATAAACATTAATTTCTAAAACCTATACTATCATATGCCACCTTTTTTAAATTTATTCCACAAATACTACAATTCACGACAAATCCACAAAACATCCACACATTAATCAATTTGTGGATATATTGTGGATATATTATGGATATTAATTTTTTTATAAATATCCATAA
>CANYCX013953011.1:0-11703 GCA_948193385.1 Breynia disticha f. nivosa
TCTCCTTCATTTAATTCTTAACAATTTCTTATTTTCATTATCGCGTTATACGTATTTTTACGTATTTATACGTATTTTTACTGTATTTTTTTTTTGCCAAAATTTTAGGATGTTACATTTTCACCAAGAATAACTTATAAGTACATCAATTATATCCATAAGTATATAAGCTCATACACATATACTTGTAATGGTAAGAACCACTTATCAATTCACTTACAATGAAACATTTAAGCTTATTTTTTTTACTTTAACTTTCATATCATATAGTAAGTGAAGAACACTTACCTTAACTCCGCAAAATCGGCATATCAACACTGACTCAATCTCCGTCCAATCTTAGTACAACTCCTCCTATACGAATTAATCACACAAACATCATTAGTTACTTTCTCTAACACTGAATATCACTTAAAATCATATTTTTTTCTTTCAAAACATTAATTTCCCTCTTCTTATTAGCTTTCATCATAAGAAACCCTTACTAAAACTATCTAAAATATGGTTTACATGTTCTAACCTTTGTTTAAGGATTATAACATGTACAAGAACATCAATTATACTCTTCTTTACTTTCAAAACATCAAAACCCAATCCAATTAGTAGCATTTCTTCAAGAATCCCTACTAACTTAAACCATATCATGATTAATCCACCTAAAACCTTGTTTAGGAATCAATTCAAGTATAAAAACACCAACCAAACTCTTCCCTAACTCCAGCTTCAAATTAACCAAACAAACCTCAAAACCTTAATCCTCAATCAATCCAAAACTCAGGAGAAAACATAGTAAAATCATTCAATTTCACTTACTTTGATGTTCTTGGTGATGATTTCGCAAGAAATTAAGTGTTTTTCATCTCCTAGTACCACCTTCTGATGATTTTAGGGTATTGGGTTGAAGTTGGGAAGGTTTTGCTCTGTTTGTAGATTTGTCCCGAAATGAAACAATAGCTATCTTTAAACAGAACCCACCGACACGGCCTGGGGCACGGCCCGTGCCTCAGGTCGTGTTGACCTTTTTTCATCATTTTCCGAATTATTTTAATGCAGAATTTCCTGGGTTTGAGACATGAGCACGAGGTCAATTTTTGTCAAGCACGAGGTCGTGCCTCAAGCTTGAGGTCATGTCCAAACAAGCTTGAGCTCGTGTTGCACTGCTGTTTTGTGCATTTTCTTGCGAGTTTTCATCCGAATTGACCCCGTTTAAGTCTATTTCTTGTATATTTTTATTCTAACAAATTTCGGGGCGTTACACATGTTGTGAACCCTCTAATAAAAAATCAATTGACTTTTATAAGGCCACAAGCCACTTCATTATAAACCACTTGACACTCTTCTCATTGTACGATGTGAGACACATTCCCAACAATACGTTGGGATGATTGTTTATTGAAATGATGTCTTTCCCATAGAATTTTACTGTGATTGTTTATACAATGTGCAAGTAGTTTTGTTTCCCATAGAATTTTACTATGATTAGCCACATCATTATAAACAATTTTTTTTCGCATTATAGTACTTTTTGTAAATATGCTTTTTTATAACACAATCTTAAAATATCTCTAATTTAATTTTTTTTATTGGTTTTTGTCTTTTCTAATTTTTTAATATGTTCAAAATAAACTTAATATATACATGATGTATTTTTTTTTGTTTATTGTCATTGTTTTTAATGTATTTTCAAAATTTATGTTTATATAAGTTTAATATTAATTTTGATGTTTATATTTTTTTATAAGAATATGTTAGTTTATTTATATTATTTATCTAATTTTTTGTACTAATTCGTAAAGTTCATGAAATCTTAATATTTTTTTTGTATTAAGTTGTCATATATAATCAATCATCAATCTTAGAAAACTTGTGTGATGTGGTTTCTGATAATTTCGTGAATGCTGTTATTGGCGGCTTGCAATTTTCTCTATCGTTTGAATATATAGAGTTGGTTGAATAACGTAAGAAACGCAAAATAAAAGTCTGTTATATAATTTTATTTGTTTTCAATTAAAAGTGCAAATTAAAAAGTTAGAAATATAAATATCATTCATTGGCCCTAAAAACTAATCAATCCAACATTTTTACACAAACTATTTTATTAGTCGCATTTTTACACTCAGCAAAGTAAAACCCAGCATATAAATAATCATCCCAATATATTAATGGGTTGGTTACGTAAATACACTTTTTTTTAATTACAAAGCATCAGTGTATCAAAATTTCTTTCTTCTTTAACTATTTATTTACATTCTCTACTACTTTCACACTGAAATGAAGTAGGTTTATTATGAGTGCTTACAATCATCAAGTAGTTAATCATTTTCTGCATCAATTTCAAATTAAATTATGAATGAGTACCCTTAACTTCATGTAATTTGAATTGTTTAGTACTATATACAAACTAATTATAATTTTTAATTACAAACTAATTATGACTTTTAATTGCATATCCTTATAAAATAATTATTCACACAATTAATTAAATATTTATAAATGATAAGTCACATGAAATCAACTACCAGTTTTAAGATTCAATATTTGAGGTCTACTCTCGATTTATATATTTGAGGTTTATAAACAAAATTTGATATATAAAATTAAAATTATTCTTAAATTTAAGGAGTATATAATGTTTATACTAAGTAATTTTACAAAATTTATAAAAGAGATAAAAAAAATTAGCATATATCAAGTTAGTAGTTTATAATAAGTTTAAATTGATAAAATATTTTTACTATTAGAATATACAAAGTTTATGTAATATCTACATAAAGTTAATATTCAAATTAAAAATTATACAAATTTGATAAAAAAATTAATCTTTATAAATCAATAAATAACATAAGAATTCAGTATATATCAAGTTATAAGTTTATATTAAGCTTAAATACTTAAAAAAATAAATATAAATTCATGTATAAAATTATTTATACATATATAAGTTTTACATAAGTTTATATAAAGTTTATATTACAGTTAAAACAACAAAAAACTGTAACGTATGAATTGTAATAAATAAAAGAAAAATCGTATGGATTGTTATAAAAAAATAAAAAAAAACATACTATTTGTAGAAACTTTAAAAAATCAAGAATTTTTGTAATAAAAAAAAAGTGTTATGTAGTGTAATTAACCCTATATTTATTAATTGTGCTCTGCCTATTTAATGAAAGGCCTATGTGACTAAGTATTGGCACAATCCTGAAACTAAAACACTTACTCTATCTGTATTAATTAAATTATGTATTATTATTAATATACTCTTAAAAATTGTTATTAAAAAATACTATTATTAAAAAATTTATTTTATAAAAAAGAATAAAAATATTAATATAGATATAACTCAAAAAACAAACATATGTATATACAAATAAAAAAATTATATATAAAAAATATGTCTATAAAAAACGAAGGGAGTACTATTCTTCAAGAAAATCTTAAAATATTTCTAAGAGAACCAACTCTTACTTGCATTGCTTTATTATTACTAATATCTTAATTTATTTTGATTGTTTGTATAATTTCAAACAATTGCCCAAACAATGAATTCACTATACATTTAGGTATTGTTTGGATGTTTAAGGTGGGAAGAAAAATAAAGTAAATAAGAGTGAAAGGAAGGTAAGTTAAGGGAAGTAAAAGAATATGAAGTAAAATTTTGTTGTCTGTAAGTTTTAATGAAGGGGAAAGAAAATAAGTGTCAAAATTGTAATATTTGTGATATAAATACACTAATGTTCAACATCACTCCCTTTAACCTCCAAATTGGGAGATAAAAAAATCTTGAAAAGAGGGAATTAATGGAGGTTAAGTTTTACTCTCTCTAACTTCCCCTCCCCTCTTAAAAAAAGGTTAAGTTTTAAAAATCTTTAACCTCCCTTCCTCCCTCTAAAACTCCAACCAAACAAAGCCTTAGTAATAATAAAAGCTAAATACATGTCCTATATACCTTCAACAAGCAGCAACTCCATTCAATAAATCGCTTTGATATGTTTGCTCAAACATCAAAGCTTACATACATACACATTCAACTTTAAATGCAACTCAATCTTGTTGGTTTCTTCCATCCATTTAAGTTTCTGTTCATCAAAGCTTACACTGCTTGCTACCTTGCGGATCACACAACTCATTGTCCATTTCAAACAGATGACAAAACTAGATGGATGCTATATTTGCATGGTGGAGATTTTAACCACCACTAACTGGGAAAGTGGAAAGAGCAAACTTATACTTGCTGCAGAATAATAATGGAAACTCGTATAAATATTGAACACTTGAAAGAAAGAAAGAAAGAAAACATCTGATTCATTCCACACTATAAAGCGCAGGATGAAGTTCCTTCAATTCCCTTTGGCATCATGGCCCCAGCCTAGGGATGCCAGAAGGGCATCGTCGGAGAGTGGTCTCAAAGTGTTATCATTTGTGTCGGAAAAACAGGAAGTCATGCTCACTTGTTTCTCCTGTTCCAAATTTGAAAATGGATTTTGCTTCGCAGAATCATCAGGCTCATGGTTGGCCGCATCAACATGGTTCATCAGTCTCATGCCTGGCATGTCCTCACGATTTGGATGGCTATTTAGATCTATTTGCCCGGTGTTGGTCTCCACAACCACGATTTGTTTCCCAGTTTCATTTTCCTGATGATTCGTACGCAAAACTGCTTTTTCTGATGTTCGATTTGTTTCTGGTTCATCCTTGAGATCATTGCTGCCATTCTTGGAAATTCCGGATTGAAGCTTCTTTTTACGCAGCATAAGAGTTTTGAAGCGCCTCTTGACGGTCATACACACGTTACATGTGCAGGTGGGTTTGTGCTTGCCCTTCCCACTGGGTGGCTGAATGCATACAATGCAAGTGCAACCAGCACGATGCCTTGGATGCTTCGTAGTAGCTCCAACTGATGACTCTGGAACAACCTTTTCTTCTAGAACTGCAACAATAGCCAAAGCATCTAAGCCGGAAGGCTCACAGTCAACAGGTTGCTTATGATTTTCCATTGTCCTTCGCTTTTTAAAATCTGAAACAACGAAATCACGGGTTTTATTTTGTGAAGACAAAATTCATGCAGTTCAAATTATATCTGCAATTTGTCCAGTATCACTTAACCATCACTTTCAAACAAGACAAGTCAAGAGAAGTGAATGATAAGATTCAAACCACTAACCCTGTTACATGCATGGTAAACAAGGAAATTGGATGTTCATCAAACAATTTATCACGCCACATTGTGCATACGCCATTCTTCAATCAATCAATCAATATATATGTTTGTCGAATATTCAGTATATGTGAGTCAATGAAGAAGATAAATGATAACAATACTTTTGATCAGATATTTATGAAGAGTAAACTACCAAAAAATAGTCATTTATAGTCCATAGTGCCATCAAATAACCTCACATAAAAAAAAATAAAGGTCGACCAAACCATCACCTTTGCTAATTCTCAGTAAATTTTCCAATTCCTTTGAACTTATCTCCTCCGGTGCAGAACATATAGACCTAACATGTTATACAGCATAAAAAAGAAAATTAGGAGTCTTCTGTTTCTTTAAAGCTTTTAAAAAGATTATTAAAAATATCAAAAGAACCACAATTTAGATAAAACAAAAGAACCTGCTAGAATCCCAAACATTTTCCAAACATGTCCATTTTGGAGGAAGGAGAGCATCAACCGGTAACTTTCGCCATTTAGAACAATCATCACATTGAGCCCATTGTTCCTGTCCCCTGGAACAGATGCAGCAGATAAGGTACTAAAGTTCAATAATCTTTTAGAAATCTACCATGCAACTATAAAGCATACACAACGTATCGATTTTCCTGATATTTACAGCATATAGCACACAATTCCTGTCTCACGGTTAGGTCTGCTCCTTTTGCTAGCATTTTCTCTCATTAATGGGCATGAAAACTAAGTTGGTAAAGTAACAAATAAATGGGAGTGGAAGCTAGAGAAGAAGAGTACAAGATGAAAAGCTTAACAAAGATGAAGGTCCCAATAAATGTTGATAAGACTGAATGTCTCTAATTCTTCAAGATGGCAAGAGCAGAAAAGGATGGAGTTAAGCTATCAGGCACATGCCACACAATATCAACCAGGATGAGGCATCATAAAACACCTTCACACTTGACAGTATCATTCTTGATATCCGATTGAGGAATCAGACTTCAGCATATACCAGGATATTTCAACGACATGAACTTTGAAAATACTCCCACAAATGAAATTTGAAGTATTTTTTATCAACAAAGCAGTAGAAAAAATATATATCTATGATCTCACCTTACAAACTCTAAAAACAGAATATACAGCTAAATAATCAATTGTTTATATCAAGAAACTGTCAATAATGAGAAGTTAATCATTAATAAAAAGCCTTACTCAGATGGTCTAGCAATGAATATAGTTCTCTTTCCAAAAACTGGTGCCTCCTACATGACAATTGATATTGATCAAATATTTTGCCAAGCAGATTGATGCCATTTGAAATTGAACGGCCCAAACTGGATAAAAGTAGCAAATTGCAAAAAACAAACACGTGATAAATTAAAAAAAAGTTCTTGAGCATGAAAAACCTACATCATATTCTTCAAATTCATGATCCTCAATGGTGACTATGCTGGGCTGTGCAGTTGGAGGTGGACGAAGCAAGTCCTGTGCTTCCTCCCATGTAAGTCTCAATTCTAATGCATCTTCACTATGCATGAGTAACCTCTTACTTTTTGTTCCAATATTTCTAGTCCTCTTTTTTACTGTAACAGCCACCTGTTGCTGCAATGAGTCCCCACTTACCCTGCCCCCAATGTTCTCAATCTTATTCCAGCCAATATCACCATCAGCTAAATTCAAATTTAGGATAAAGCGTGTGGTAAGAATCCTTCCTCCTGTTAAGGTTTTGGCAAAGACCAAAATAATGACTTACAGTAGAATGATTCTCAATAGTACCAGAAAAAGAAGTTTCCCCTGAAGCTGCACCGCAAAGAAGTCCAGATATTTCGGCATCCTAATCATTCGAAAAAGGCATGCACTATGCATCAGTTGGAGGACATCAAATGGAAATAAAAAGTAAAGGATAAAGATAACCTGTGTATCCTGAGAATTGTTTGTTGACTTGCGAAATCCAACAACAAGCTTGCCTCCAGGATCTATTCGACTAAATGTTACTGCAATGGGAGAAGGATAGTGAGAAATAACACAAAATATGAAGCATTAAATAGATCAGAGGTATGAAGAGGCAGTAGATATTAACCGATAAAAAAGAAAAAAAAAAGATCAACTCGTAAGAAAAATCAT
Organism: Breynia disticha f. nivosa; assembly: GCA_948193385.1. Lineage (NCBI taxonomy): Eukaryota > Viridiplantae > Streptophyta > Magnoliopsida > Malpighiales > Phyllanthaceae > Breynia > Breynia disticha. The sequence continues at coordinate 7,297 of CANYCX013953011.1, forward strand.
TCTGAATTAATTTGCACCAACATTTTTTCATGCTAAAAATGTGTACTTTTTTCCTCAATTGATAGAATACACAAGTATATATGTAAAGCAGTGTATTATTTGAGCACTGGACTAGAATGTGGCATCATATATCTTTCAAAATCCGGTGTCAGTTCCAACATCTAATCAAAGAAGAAATTAAGCACACTAATAATCTCCACTCACATTAGAGCAGTCAAATTACAATATCTATCTTAGACAAAAAAAAATGTTTATAAGAAACCAACATACTAGTATCACCAGCTTGCAATTGCATGGACTGTATGCAAGGAGTTACGCCTTCTAGAACATACATTCTACTATTGTTATTGGGCCAAAACCTGAACTGAAATGTCCATTCTCTTCCCTTCACATCTTGGATCCTTAAGGGAACTCCTTCGGATTGAGAAATTGCAGGAAAATATGCCTGCAATAACATACAATTTACAGAAATATGAAAACAACTGTAATAGGGTGACAGAAGCATAGACAAAACAGAAATGCAAACCACATGTACATTTATCTTAACTTACTTCAGCACATGCTTTTGGAAGAACCAGCCGACCAATTCGACCAGCATCACTAGCACTCAGAACCTTCTCAAACAATGGTACAATATTGGAGTTCAAACTTGTAAGCCGGCTTAAGGTGAAAAACACTATTATTTTGCTTGATAAGAGAGAGTACACAATATATTAACCAAAAAATTTCTCCAACAAAACCAAGGATACTCTCCAGATAATTGTTGCAGCTCTTGATCAGTGATCCTCGGCCAGTATCGAGGAAGCAATTGACTCTTTCCACGTCCCTCGCCAGGTGGCCTAGCTATGCGCAGCTCTGGAATCATAATTTTGCTGGTATCTGAACTGATAGCATTACCTGGTTTTGACGGTTTAGGAAGTATTGTGCGAGCTCTTTGCACTTGCTGAAACTGAGAAGGTGATTTTGCTTGTTCCCTTCCTTCAACTGTCACATTGGGAAATGCCATAAAGTTTGCATTTCCTGGTGGTACTCCCAATGTCATATTCATGGATGGTTGAGTAAGTGAACCATGTGCATTACTCATATCTGAAACTGATCTAATATTTTCTGGTTTCATAAATTTACATGACATGATTGGTGATTGGGAAGCAGTTGAGAATCCTGCAACCAATTCCCCAGTTGGATAACTATCATCTTGTCTGAATTTCCCAAAACAAGAATTTGTGTCGGTTTCTGAAGGTCGCGACAAATTGGATTCAGTGGCTTCCATGAGTCTGCACAGCTGTGCAATTTTTTCCTCATCAGTCCTATTAACTCTATTTTCAACAATAGATTCAAAGCTCCCAGCATTGTGTGCGCTCAATGAACCAAATCCATTGGCAATCTTATCACTCTGGATCTGCACGTGAACAGAGGAGTGACGGTGAGCGTGCGCAGCAGGAAGTCAATGAGAGATCCAAATAAAAAGTCAACTGAAACCATACACATACAAACGATTGTTTACCATACATGTTAGCAAAACAAAACGCACTGTCTTAAACTCTTTGATCTGTATATTATTGTTATAGCTACATGTATGGTTCTCGTATAGACAGTTTCAGAGCACACTGGAGATGTTTTTTAACAGACTAGTTCCAGAAAGTCTTATTGTACTAGATAATTGGTAATTAACAGCAGCAAGCAGTTACAAATTAACAATATACGATAAAAAAAATTTTGGCCATTTAAACAGGGAAATGAGAGCGGAAGGAGATGGATCAGCATTGTTTCCAAAAAGTTTACGAACAAAAGAAGAAGATACATGAAAGACCACTTGGATCACTTAAAAACCTAATGATTGTAAACTCTTCATTTACCATGTCTTGATTTATGCACGGCATTGAAACACAAAAACATAATGCATTTTGTACACAAACATCATGACCAGTTAAACGTAAACTGGGCAAACTATTATACCATTAAAGGATTCTACAAGTTTAAATTGAAGGAGCAATTTCTCACCAAATGAAGTTGATAACTTTTCGAACAGTTAGTACACCCGACACCCCCAGAATCCAACAGCTCAAGCAAAGATCTTGAAGCTATACATCCACAGTGAAGACGCTGAACCAGCAATCAAATTTTTAAGACATCGGATTCAATTAATCTTCAAAAAGGGTAAGAACAAAGATTAGACTTGGAGATAACTTTTAATATACCTTTCCACATAAGTAGCATTCTCTCCAACCAGGTTCTCCCGAGTGGAATGTATCACAGAAAAGCATATTGTGATAAGCAGTTCTGGTGCATTAAAAGCCAATAAGAGTTTTCAAAAGATATGTGATTGAAGCCAAGAAAGAAAAAGGAAAAAGATTCAATCGTAGAAAACGGGAACAGAATACTAAAGCATCTTCTATTCGAAATACATGCATGATATAGATAGTAGAATCTGGAAATATAAATTTGAAGAGAATGAAAAAATAGAAAATCAAAAATACTACAAGAGCAAATTCATTCAATTTATTAAGAATCAATAATAAATTTGTAAATAAAATGATGATGATAAACAACATTGGCATGAAAATCATCAGACTCAACAAATCTCTGAAACGCGTAACATTTTTATTGACGACTATTGTTCTCTTCTAAATGACAGTGAGCATCAACTTCCAATAAAACAAACTCGCCATATTAATTACAAGTATGTCTGTATCCTTTTTAAACATAATGTTTAAAAATCAGTGAAAACTTCAACTTTAAAAACGATAACCCTCCTATCATCTCATTAATGCAAAGTTAACAGCAACATTCAACTTAGAAAGTTGTAATATTTTTCTATTAGTACAGTTATTAATGCTATTATCACCGTTTTTGACAGAAAAATTAATGAAAATGCAATTTGTTTAAAAATTATAGCAGTTTGACACGATAATGATTTTTTTGCTGAGTTCATACAGTATGATTGAAGTATTAAACTCTAATAAAAAAGAAAATTTGAAGGAATAAACCATTGTCAACAGGCATGACAAAGCTTAAATTGAAGTTTTTAAATCCATGTTACCTCTCAGCTACCCCATTTTCTTAATTACTAGAAACAGAAAATAAGTTGACAATTTACATAAACTCAAACCCTTAATAGAACAAATTTGATCATTATCATTGAGATCTTTGAAAGGAAAATGTAATCCAATTCATAATTGACTCAGATTTAGCATGTTTGCTGAGGTTAATAAAGTTATCAAATTTGCAATTATTTTGAAAAAGATCATTAAGTTATAATACCATAATCATAATAATCATACGTTAATATCACAGGATCACTAAGATTATTAGACCATACTATTATAATAGTCGCCTAAAAATAGCATTCCCAAGAACAGAGTCACCAAAACCCTCCAATGATTACACGAAACAGATGCATTCCTTAACAATACGCATAACAGAAATTCCCAACCCATACTATTTACCATAATGTGCCAAGCAGAAATCAAAGTCAAACCCCCAAATTAAGAACCATCCAGGAAGTTGAAAAATCCGGAAACATGGCATTGCTGCATCAAATACGACATATCAAATACCAAATTGAATCAAAATCAAGAAGAACTGATACCCGCAAGTGTAGCAAAGATCAGCATATCCACCAGATCGCAAAAGCCACCCTTTCTTCCATTCATCGCCTGTAGTCCTCCCACAAGATTTATTCATACAAGTCTTAGGCTCCATCCACTCCTACATTGAAAACCACAAAAAAAATCACAGCTTTCATCAACCAAACCGCACAAAACCAAAACCCCAAATCAAATCCCCAAAACCTATCTTCACAAACAGATCAAAAAATCAATAATCAATCCCAACCACCACAACCACAGCACACATTCACAAAATTAGCGAATTCCGCGCCAAACCCAATTCATAAAACACTTCAACAACCTCAGAGACACACTCGAACCCATCAATCAAAATCAGAACCACTACCTTATCATGAACACTAATCCGAGTAAGAGGTAAAACCCAAGACAAAAACCACACTAAAATGGAAGCTTTTTAGCTCTATTATTAAGAAGCGTAAATGATGTACTGAAAGATTTGAGTTTTCGAAAGGAGAGAGAGAGAGAGAGAGGGAGGGAGAGGGTGTATATATATGTTAGAGAGAGAGGATGCATGCAAAGCAACAGATGCATAAAATGCATGCACGACACTTGAAAACACACCGCAAAACAAGTCTACAAAGTTTTTATTTACTACATTTTTTATTTTCAAGTTTTTTCGGACAGTGATACGGTGACAATGCGGTTTCGTGGGAGTCTGTGAGCTGTCAAATAACGTTGAAATTGGAGGGGTTGATGGGGTAACGGAGGAGTGTATTGGGATGCGTGAAAGTTGACGCCAGTGAATGACATGTAAGCAGACTCAGACGGTGGAAGTGAA
>CANYCX013955866.1:0-14608 GCA_948193385.1 Breynia disticha f. nivosa
TTAGAGATAAAAGCGCGAGACTTTTCTGTATTAGTGTAATGCTAATAGTGAATTGCATGAATCGATAATGCTGGATTAGGGGTTTTGGTTCGAGAAGAGATTCTGTGCCGATCAACTTAATTCTAGTTGTTAATTTAATTGAGAGGTACTTTAACATAGGCTAGGCAATTCTGCAGTCCAATATTTCTCATCGTCAATAGTAATCGAATCACATACATATGACATCGTGGGATGAATCGAAGTCTAGATATCTATCATTTATCATTGAATTTTCCATTTTCATTCCCTTGTCGTATTTCATTTGTTTAACCAATTCAGCAACAATTTCGTGGATTAGATAATAGTTTAAATTGAGAGTAGTAGTACTTGTCCGGGACCCTGTGGATACGACACTCGACACCTCCTTTGTTTTTCTATACTATATGCGATATGTGCGCTTGCCTTTAGCACATTTCTTTTAGAACCTATCTAAAGAACGTGTCATGCATTGAGTTGATTTTTGTTTGGAATTGATGTTGGATATGTAAGTTTAGGATGGGATTATGTTGATGTTGTATTAAACCTTGCTTGGTAAACTTGTTTATGTAAAGGAATGAATGGAAGATATTATGTGGATTATGAGATTGAAATGTGGAATGTGTTTGAACTGTGTTGTTGAGATAATGATGACGAGATTGTTAATGTGATACTTCATTCCTTCATATTATATGGATAAACATGAGCATTGTTGTGTGTTCATGAAAGGGGGGTTGGCCCAACTGAGCGAAAGCTCTAATAATTAGAGGGATTGGCCCAACTGAGCGAAAGCTCTAATAATCAGGGGGATTGGCCCAACTGAGCGAAAGCTCTAAATAAATTAGGGGGATTGACCCAACTGAGCGAAAGCTCTAATAATCAGGGAGATTGGCCCAACTGAACGAAAGCTCTAAATAAATCAGAGGGATTGACCCAACTGAGCAAAAGCTCAATTATCAGGAGGATTGTCCCAACTGAGCAAAAGCTCCAAATAAATCAGGGGGACTGGCCTGATGAGCGAGAGCTCAAAAGATAAAAGGAGGATTGACCCAAATTTTATGAGAGTGGACTCTCTCACACGCACAAGAAAGATTTCGAGGCATGCATTTGTGTGAAATGCATTAATATTCATAGTGGCATACATTTGCATGTGATGTTGTGTGGTTATGATATGGAAATATGAAGAATATGTGCTTGGATTGATGTTATGAATGTCCAATTATGGAATTATGAATGTTGTGAGAATTGATGTTGAAAATGTGAAAGAATGTGCTTATTGTGAAGATGTTGGTGTGTGCATAAGTTGGAAATGAGTTATGAATATTGTATGAAAAGTATATGGTTTGGACCTTTTGAGTTATGTGTGTGTATTATGAAATGTGGTTAGTTTGAATTATAAATTGGATATCATTGTGTGAAATGTGGATGGAGTGTGTGATGATTGATAAGTGATTTAAGTGGAATATGATGTGTTTTAAGGTTGTTGTGGTGTGTGAGTTGTTTAAGGAAAATGCCTATGACTTGTGTTTGAGTTTGTATGAAGTGTTAAGTGTGAATGTGATTGTTTTGCTGGACAGCAGGTCAGAACGGGCTGGGGAACGACCTCCACAAACCGTTCTCCCAGCCATTCCACTTCCAGGAGTTTTCCAGGTAAGGTGAAACGGCCAAGAGAACGGCCTGTGCAGGTCGTTCCCTGGGCCATTTCCACTCAATTGACAGCTTAAAAATTTATAAGTTAAGGGAAGAATGAGATCAATAATCGACCTAGTGCTTGATAGTTGTGTTTTCATGATTCCTACCCTTGGATAAAGAACTAACAAAGAACTAATGACTATTGAATTAGACAACGTAGGATGAAATTCCTTATCCTAAATATCTAAACACCTTATACACTTTACCAACGAGTACTTACTGGGTATTTAGTTACTCACGTGCATGTGTGTTGTGATGATTGTGCAGGTTTAAGAGGACTTCCACGAGCGAGGTCAGAGGAGCACTTTTGGAAGAAATGGTTTTAAATTGTATAAGTGGTGTAAAAGGGGTATCACATATTGCCTTTATGTTAAATATCCACATGTATGTCTGGTGAGCATCATGTTAATGTTTTAAAAATATGCTTGCACGGTGTCCAATCATTTATTTATTTAAAAAAATAGTTGTCAAAATTCTAATTTATTCGCAAAGAGTTTTGTAAATTTGAGCGTTACAGATACGACCCGAATCAATCTATTATGACCTGTTAAAATTTATTAAAAATTTTAAAAAATAAAATTATTCAATATGTATGCAAAATTTAATCTAAAAAATATGAAAACAAAATTAAATGAAACTACATATTTAAAAAAAATAAGTCTAAAAGAAGAGACAAGAGAAGTTAAACAAGATAATTTTTAACTCATTTAATATGTTATTAACTCATATAAATAAATGGGTCAATTTGTGTCAATTAAACGTCTCAAATCCGTAATTTGTATAATAAACGTTTATAATCATGCTAGTTAAATGGGTTAATCCGTCAACCCGTTTATTAAACGGGTCAAATTTAAATTTTATTTTTTGACTTGTCTATTAAATAAATTTAGTTTGAGTTTGGATTAACTGTAGTAATAGATTTGTCAAACCGAATTTTCATGTCTATTCAGAACTCAAAGTTTTATTTGTAGTCTTACTTTTATTCATGTCAGTTTTTTTAGTATTACCACATTTCTCCTATTTTTTGTTTTTTGCTACCAATCCAAATTTCTGTCAAGAGTACCTATGCTATTCTAATCCCTTTTAATTTACCCATTATACTTTTGTTGATTGAGTTTCAAATTTTAATCTCAAATCTTAAATTTAGGATAGTTATAATAAATTTTATTCTAATGTATAACCTCAAATTTTATCCCAAAACAAAATATTTTCACAATATTCTACACATCATATATTATTATTATTATTATTATTGTTGTTGTTATTGTTGCTGCTGATGCTGCTGTTGTTAATTAACTTGATAAACAATATAATTATAATGATACAATTATTTGAAATTTTAACTCATTAACTTTTTTTTGATAAAACATATATAAAATACATTTAATTACAACATAATTTTTAAAAAACTAAAGTCTTATTCGTATTTAAATTAAATTAACTATAATTTAAAATCATTTAATAACTCTTTTTAATGTGAAAAAACTATTTATGTTATCTTATTATTATTATTTTAAAAATTTAATTATAATTATAAAATAAAATTAATATAAATTTTATTATAATTTTAAGTAATCAAAATAATTTAAAAAATATTAAAATAATTCCCTAAAGCATTAGACGATATACTTCCAATAATCAATGTCTGGTTGTGATTACGAAGCTTGGCCTCCACGGAAATGAATATGATGTGAACAAGAAATATTATCATGTTGAAGTGGCCAATCTTTATTTCTACTATCTTCTCATCTTTAGCAATCTAAAAATATTCCCTGTAAAAGAAGACACGTCACCGGAAAATTACGGGAATGTTCAATTTGTGTTTTCAATTGTAGGAAATGTTAGGGTATGTTTGTTCATTTTTGTTTATGTCAGTTCAAGTTTTGAAAATATGAAAATGCCCGATTTTGAGTTTACTATTATAAAAATGTCAGGTATGTTCATTGTTGCTCATTATTTTTCATATATAGAGAGAGAATAAAATGGGATATACAATCCAAATAAGAAACTAATTACTTGCTAAAAATAAGAGATTTAAACACACGATACATAAAAAACATATGTTTAATGATCATTTTTATTCATTATTGTTCATATATTGAGAGAGAATAAAAAGTGACATTTTAAAAATTAAAATTATCAAATTGACATTTTCATAATTTCAAAACTTAAACTGGCATAAACAGAAATGAACAAATATACACTGACATTCTTATTATTTCAAACTCAAAATGTGGTAGTTTACATAATTATCTGAAGGGATAATTACATGAATGCCTACTTTTTATGCATGATATACATGTTTAACATTAATTTTCAATTATACAACTTTTTAATAACTAAGCATCTCATGTTTTTTCATAAAAACACCCATTAATTTCTACTATAACTTTCTAATTTTGTTATAATTGAATAAATTTTATTGGGTTTTATATCTTATCTGAATAGTTAATTGGAATTTGGGCCCACCAAAACTAATGAAGCGGTCAATTTACAATTTTTTTCAAAATCTATGTATCATCTTTTCATATATGCTCTGTTTGAAAACATTTGCATATAATGTCATCTAATAGAGTTTTATTTCCATTAATATGAGAATATAAAAAAATATATATTATAGTTGAGGTCATAAAATAGTAATAAATTTAGCTAAAGTGACAAAAGAGTAATAAGTATGAAAAATAGGAATAAGAATAACTAAGATGTTAAAATAGAAAAGTCAATTTTTTGAAGGGGACATACTTTGTGCCAATGAGGTCAATTTACATATTTATCATTTTTTAAGTGTCATCTTTCTATATATTTCATCTTTGAAACATTTTCCTATAATGTCACTTGATATGGTTGTATTTCCACTAATATTAGAATATAAAAAAATATATATTATAGCTGAGGTGGTAAAATAGGGATAAGTTTAGCTGAAGTGACAAAATACGAATAAACATGAAAAATAGAAATAAGAATAATTAAGGTGGTATAATAAAAAAATTAGCTATTTTAAAGTGTCAAATATGTACTTTCTGCCAATGAAGCACGAAACCCCGATCCAACTCAATCCCCTAATTGCATAAAACCCTAAACCCCAATACATTGCCTCCTCTTTCGTCTCCTTCACTCTCACCAACTCTGCTAACCTACTTAACAATGGTGAACAAGAAGACCACCAAGCACAAGCACTACAGACCAGCAGTAAGTTGTTTGGATAATCAAAATCATTAATTTCTTACTATTTTTTATTTCTCTTGGCTTTTTCGCTAATTTTTTTTCCCGAAAAATTGTGCAGGGAAAAAAGAAGGAAGGAAACGCTGCCAAGTATGTGACTAGGTCACAAGCTATTAAGAAGCTCCAAGTTAGCTTATCAGAATTCAGGTCACTCTTTTTTTCTATTTACTCTTCTTGTTTGCGTCTTATAGACTAAATTTTATGCTCGTAATTTGAACATAAAAGTTTATTTTTAATGTCTTAAAATGTATGGTAAATCGGGGTTTTTAATGCTCTTATCACCTTTTTTCGAATGTATCTACGGACCAATTGTTTTAGGTAACAGGCTAACAGGAAATGGTGTTGTTTTAATGTTTTGCTTTGGAATTCCATATAAAATCTTCTTTTGTTAAAAAAAATTCAAATATCTCTTATAAACCTATTTGGTTGAATTTGTATTTTGTTGTTTCCACTGTATATATTAATGTCTCTGTGAATCTTATTGTATTTCTATTATTTTCAATAACTGGGTCTGTATGGCTTGGCCGCATGAGCATGTTTTTTGTTTGTTTTAGTTTGGAGTAAAGCTTTGTATTTGGCTTTTGTGAATTTCAGGACCTTATCCATTTTCAAAGGGGTGTTTCCAAGAGAACCAAAGAAAAAGGTGAAAGGAAATAACCACACGTACTATCACGAGAAAGATATTAGCTTCCTTCAGCATGAACCATTGCTTGAGAAGTTTAGAGAGATAAGGGCATATGAAAAGAAGATAAAGAAGGCTTCGGCAAAGAAGAATAAGGAACTTGCCACACGGCTTGAGATACGCAAACCTACTTACAAGCTTGATGCTCTTGTTCGGGAAAGGTTTGTGATTTACATGCTTATTTCTTCCCTTTTTTGTTCAATTTAAGTTCTTAGAGGTTCTGGCTGTATGATTCTGGATGATGTTTTTGTAGGTATCCGAAGTTTATCGATGCGCTTAGAGACTTGGATGATTGTCTTACAATGGTGCATCTTTTTGCTGCTTTGCCGGCCATGGAGAAGCTAAAAATTAATGTAGAGAGCATTCATAATTGCAGAAGGTAATTCTACATTTCTTCTCTTCTCTTCATTGATCACACACAGTGGGGCTCCTGCCACAACATCATTTATTAATATTGAGATTATGAATTCTATGTTTCATTTTAATAGTTTAGTATAATATTGTGTTTGGCTAGGTTGAGTCATGAGTGGCAAGCTTATATTTCTCGGACTCATAAGTTGCGGAAGGTCTTCATATCTGTGAAGGGTATCTATTATCAGGTAAGTGAAATTGATTTTTAATGAGCTTGCTCCTGTTTATCATGAGGTATTCATTGCAATGCTAAAATCTGCAGGCAGAGGTTGAGGGTCAAAAGATTACATGGTTAACACCCCATGCAATGCAGCAAGTTTTGCCAGAAGATGTCAACTTCAGTGTCATGTTAAGGTTTTTGGAATTTTATGAGGTCAGACAATGATTTCTTTTTGGTGTTTGTTTGTTTCTAATTTCTATTATGTGGATTTCACCTTAAATCTTAAAACAGGACATAAAAAAATGCAAGACAAGTGTCTAAAAGGGATATTTTCCATCCTTTAGGAGATTAATGAAAAATTAAGATAAGATATCATGCGTGTGAACTAAAAATTGTTATTGGGTTTCAACTAACTCATCTACTTTGTTTCCAGACCCTCCTTGGATTTGTAAACTTTAGGCTCTATCATTCTATAAATGTGAAATATCCACCAATCCTTGATTCTCGATTAGAATCACTAGCCGCAGGTATTATCTTTGGATCCAGTGCTAATTTCTATTCTTCAGTCATATTTTGATGCTATGTGTTTGTTATCTGTTGTAATTTCCCTTGATGTGCTGTATTCCCTCTCATATTATGACTGCTACTGAAATTTGCAGATCTTTATGCACTGGCAAGATTCATAAATGCAAGTTCTAAAGCCCATGACTCTGCCACTTCATCTTCACCGGAACAAGTTGATAGTGAGGCCCAACAGAAGGGATTACAGGCCGAGTCTGAACTGAGACTTGCTCAACTTCAGCATCAACTTACTTCTAATGAGCCTGGTGCACTGATGCACCTTGTTGAGGATGCTGAAGTTGAAGATGAAGATGATCAAGATACCAAGGAGTGCAAGAAACTCTTTAGAAACATGAAGTTCTTTTTGAGCCGTGAAGTGAGTACATATCTAGTTGCTTTGTTTACTCTGATTTTGTTATGGGTATTTCCATTATGTTGGCATCGTGCTTGTCGGAGAAGCGTTTTCGTTGAAGTTGTAGTCATTGTTATCCCTTTTAAGAACCGGGTTGTTTTGATGTTAACAAAATGGCCGACTATGATGCTGCACTGGTTGATTGTTTTTTCTATTTTCTGTAGTTTATTTTGCATATGATGTTAGTCTGTGTGGCCATGATTTCATGTTATGACAAGTTGATTGTCTCTATTTAGGTGCCCCGAGAGTCATTGCTGTTTATCATACCTGCTTTTGGGGGTATTGTTTCTTGGGAAGGGGAGGGGGCTCCTTTTACAGAGACTGAAGAGAGCATTACTCACCAGGTCTCTTATTTGAATCAACTCATGCACATTTTCATGCATACTCATGCAAATGGCACATAAACACAATTGCATGGGCACACACATAAATGTACATATTGAATGTGCTTTTAAGAACACTATTGTGACAATGTTCAGTTTTTAGGTTGTTGACAGGCCGACCCAACAAGGTCATAAATACCTTTCAAGGGAGTACATACAACCTCAATGGATATTTGATTGTGTAAATGCAAGAATCATATTGCCAACTCAGGATTATGTGGTGGGAAGGTAATACTTAAGAATCTTTAAATTGAAATCGTTTCCCCTTCGTTGTATTCTGGCAGCTCCATTTGTATAGAATGATGAACTGTCCTTGTGTATCTGTTTTTGCAAAATATCTTACTTTTGTTATTTGTTGACTGAATCTTATTACTATTATCAAACATGCGAATGATGCATTTTTTAGTTCCTTGTTCCCCTTATTTGTGTTGAGAAATAACTTTTACATTATCCAATACAATGTCAAGCATTTTTATACTTGGTATAACAGTAGCTTGTATATTTTTGTTCATCAGGGTTCCTCCACCGCATCTCTCACCTTTTATTGATAATGAGGCAGAGGGTTATGTTCCTGAGTATGCAGCGACAATTAAGCGTTTGCAGGCAGCTGCCAAAAATGAAGTTCTTCCGATCACAGGGGTTGGGAAGGAAGATTTAGACGATCCTCAAAAGATGTTGGTTGAGGGTTATATAAACCGAACAGAAGCAATTGAAGCTGCAGAAAGAAAGAGAAAGGTAACAAATCAATTTAAGTTATAAAATGACAAATGTTTGATCTGTTGAAAAATTTTATGCGAAAAGATAAAATTTGTCATGTTCTTGAAAATTTATATGATAGTTTTGCCATTTCTCCTGGTCCTAATTTGCTATATTGCATTTTCAATTCTGCAGATGGCAAGTCTTGAGAGGCAGTATCATGAAGAGCTAAAAATGGAGCTAGAAGGTGCTCAATATTCTTCACCGGCATCCAAGAAACATAAGCAGAGTTCGGAAGACAAGGAGGGTGATGATACTGCAGCAGATGAAATATCACAGATTATTGAGGACTCTGAGAAAATGTCATCATCGATGATGACGCGTAACCAAAGAGGTCTTTACAAAGCAATCAAGGTACATTTTCTTCAGCAATCCACTCATTATTTGCCTTTCTTCAACGTTAGCATCTGTTGAAGATAGTGGATTTTATTGATGTGAAATGCGCGGAATTTTGCAGCTTGGAAAGGAAAAGAAAGCTGCGAAAATAAACAAACTGAAGGAGAGAAAGAAAAAACACGAGAGCCAGGCATCGGAGCAGCATTAGAGAGTTGGAATCACAGGACAAGAGTCTTCTTCTGTTAACCATGATTATTTTGTTGGTAGCTATATTTATATTGATTCTCAGTTTGGAATAGACTTGGTCAATCAAGTTTGTTATGGGCTTCAATTTTGCTCTAATATATGTAGGCTCTATTTGGTATTGTTGTCGAAAAAAAGTGTTGTGTAGTTTTACAAACGGTGATTTTCAAACAGAGCTTTATAACCACAATTATTGTGTTTGGTTATGACTTTTAGTTTAATAAAGTTTTTAAGTAAAAATTGTACTAAATGACTAAAATATCTTTTTTATCTCACAAATTAAATTGTATATATATTAATAATTGAAACTCTAAGACTAATAACCAAAAAACTAAGAAAAACTAACTATTTTTTTTGTTATTATGTGAAATGTCTAAATCAGAGATGTTTATGTACAAATCATGAGTTAAAAATTATTGGTTTCTTTGGAATTTTAAAAAAAATTGGGGTATTTTTGTAAATCAAATATAAAAAGTCCGGTGGTCAAATTTCGTTTCGAAAAAGCATCAATATTTAGTTTTTCCAAAACTCTGTTTTGTTATAAAACTGTATTTATTCACCACAGTTTTTTGAACTTAGAGCATCTTCAATACTACACTCAAATTCTAAATTTAGGTGTAGAATTTGCTCCAACCCCCTCCCAAATTCTATCCCTAATTTGGGAGTGGGGTTTGCAAGAACCCAAATTAGGGTTTAAGATTTCTTGAACCCTAATTTGGGTTCAACATATTTTATTAATTTAATTAATATATAAAATTATTTATGTATTTATATAGTATTATATTTATGTATAATTAATTATAAGTTAATTAATAATTATAATAATTATTAATTAATTAATTAATAATTATAAATTAATAGTTATAATTAATAATAAATTTGTAATGTTTATATATAATTAATCATAATATTTATGCAAAATTAATAAATAATGATAAGTTAATAATTTTTATATGTAATTACTTGTAATTTTTATGTACATCCATAATAATATTAGTAATACAATGCATAAAAATAATATTGTATTTAATTATTTAATTAAACACCAATAATAAATATTTTAAATATTAATATAAATTAAATAAAACATAAAAAAATTGACGGTTAATTTTTTAATTATTTTTAAAAATAATATTGTATTTAATCATTTAATTAAACAACAATAATAAATATTTAATTAAATTTTATATTAAAAAATTAATTTAAATTATTTTTAGTTGGATGGTAATAATAATAAAAATATATAATGGTTGTAGGGAATATTCTGAAGATATGTTTTTTTGGGATAAAATTTGGGTTTGTGGGTTGAAGTAAAATTTACTGTAGCAGATCCAAATTTAGGATTTGGGTTTAAGATTTTGGTGTGTGGATTGGAGATGGTCTTAAGCATCACAGTGCAATCGAGATCTATTGATTCTCTAACTTTTTATTTTTCTTATAAATTGTAATTAACAAATGACGATTAATCTTTATTGTTGTTAAGGTTTAGTGTAAAACGGCGGTCTAACCGGTTCGAGAGCAACTCGTACGAATTAATTAGGTTGATGACAAATAATTATGGACAATTTGTAGTTGGAACTTCTTTTCGATTTATAGCAACTAAAGTAAGGGTTATGGCATGGACCAATTGGATAAGTTAGATAATTAAGACTTCACCTCTTTGAGAATAAGTGAATAACAGAAGTTGAACTTTTTGGAGAATAGATAAAATTATCTTGTTTGGTTACACATTTAAGAGCATCTTCTTAGAGAGTGAAATCCTATACTTCCCTTATCAAAAGAAGTCATTTACCTAGCAAAACCTAGATACGTTGCACTTCCTTAGAAAAGTTGAACCATTTTTACAACGTTATTTTTTCATTTTTTCTCATAAAATATCTGATTGGTTATTGATGAAGACAATTATATAAATATTAATTTTAATTTTAAAAAATTCAATAAATGTTACCTACTTATCGAGAAGTATAATTTAAACCAAGTAAAATTTATTATACTTCTTGAAAAGTTAATACCCATTAAATTCAACTTACTGAAAAATGAATTTCCTAATAAGTGTGATGCTATAAACCAAGTGAGGTCTAAGTTTTTTTTTTATTAAAGTGAGGGGCCATAATCTAATCTTTTTTCATCTGAATGACTATATTTAGATTTTGATTCTAATAATTGAAAAATAATTACACATATAACACAAAAACGATAATATTATACCCTGAAATAATTTGGCTTAGCATTAATATGCTAATCATTTGATCACATATATCATCCATGTTCATAAACTTTGGAATCAAATGGGACAGATTCAGCTTATAACTAAATGATCAGTCATATTAATGCATGTAGGTTTCCAATGATTATATCATTTTTATACTAAATCGAAGCAAACAATAACTCTCTCAGTTTCATTTTCTGTGATATAAAAGTATCATTTTAATTTCATAAAATAATCAAAGCACATTTTCTCTTTTAAGGAAGAAAAATTGAGTGAGAAATTCCTATTCAAATCTTATTTAAGTTCCTCTGCCTCATATAGAGCATTTATAAATTACTTTTCCTTTCTTAAAACAAATAATTTTTAAAAAAGTGAACGAGCCCGTACAACACTTTAATCACTCTTTCTTGCACTTACGATAATCGGCGACAGTACCGCAAGAGAAGACAACGTATAAAAAAGAGCTATAAAGAAAGTATAAAAAAAGGAGGCAACTGCCCCATCCCAATTGCATCTATCTCTAATAGTATTTTGTGGAATTATAAGTGATTTTCAAGCTTAACAACAGTATTTTATTGTTGTAAATTCTTTAATCAATTTGTCGACAAATAATAATAAATTTAACATTAATTAATTTGTTAAAAAATAAGGTTATTGCATGCTAGAAAGTAATAATATGATTAATGTAATGGATACGTTAACCTTTGCAGTTGGCATGATGTTGATATTGAAATGATCTTTTAGCAAAGTTTAGCCTTTGTTAAGTGCCCTTGAGTTCATGATTATTTTTTGGTAAAAGTTCAAAATGAACAAATAAATTTTCATGCTATAGTGCTTATTATGAGGAGTGGCCTACAGCCTATCATCTTTACAAATTGAGTTGAGCTTTGGAGATTTATTTAAAGTTTTACGAGTATAAGTTCGAGCCAAATTTTTTGTCAAGTTTAAATTATGTTCAAATTTAGTGTGTTTAAGTTTGCGTACCAACGAGTATGTTCACGATTTTTTTGAGCTTGACTAAAAAAATTAAAATATAATTTCGTTTGACGCGCGAGAGAGCGACTTGACAACGAGAGAGTGACAACGGCAAGTGAAGGTCTATAATGCAGCGATTGTGAGAGTCGTATAGAGTAATCTGATGATGATGAAAATAATTACTGTTTAATGTCTAATGATTAAAAAAATGAACTTGGAATGAAGTGAGATAAATTAATTTTAAATTATGTTATTTTGTGAAAAAACTAAATATAAAATAATTAGAAATAAATAAAACAATTGAGGCAGTTATGATCATGTTAAAAATGAAGCAAGATATGCAGCCTAATTTCTCTACGACTTACAAAATGAAAGTATTGATTTTTTTTTAATTTTTCTAAATGATATCTAAAAAAGGTAAACATGTAACTAACCAAATTGATTAGTGTGTTGAACCGGACCGAAATCAAACTGAAACCGAACTAAAATCGAACTGGTGGTTTCAACTATTTTCACATGTCTATCCCATCCGATTAAAATTCAAACTAATAGAAAATTTAAATTCAGAGCAACTAAAGAAAAACACATCCAGATATAGGATAATTTAATAACAAGATATTAAACACCCAACAATAATACTATTTAGAGAAAATAAAACACACTAAAAAAGATAACTACCAAGGCAAAATACTCACTTTCATTTTCTCTTATAAAAAAACATGTCTTTTACTTTGTCAATTAAAAAAAATAAGTGAAAAATTGGAAATTAATGTGGTTTAATAAAATATAGCCTCTTTCATAAATATTTGTGTGTGATAATTAACAAAATTGTAGTGCTTTTTCTCTTTATCTTTTGGCCAAACAAATTATACTCTTTGTGTGTTCGATTTTATTTTTATTTGACACAATTTTTTTTGAAATCAAATTTTACAATAATATTAATTACATTACATTTTTTATATTTTCATTATATTAGTAGGATATGAAAAAAATGATTGATTAGTCATTATTAATTGTTGACTTAAAATATTAATAAGGACATTTTTTAAAAATATTGATTAAGAATATATTTTGTGTCACATAAAATGGGATATAAAAATTTTTATTTTGTATCGCATAAAATGAGAAAGAAAGAATATGACTTTTCAATCAATTTATTAAAATTTTATACTATAACAAAGTTGATGCTTAAATTTGTTGATATAATTGCAATAAAAATTTAATGAGTTAATAGTAATTGTGCTGTAGAACATGCCCTTTTAATTATTTTTCATAAGCTAAATTATAAAAATTTTGTCATGTTTATTTTATATGTTTAGAGTTTAGCTGTTTAAATTATTTATACACCAGAATTTATGATTATTATTTTTTTTTTCCTTTATAGTATGTCAAATTATAAGTTTACATTGAAAATCAATGTGTCATTTATTTTGCGCTTTAATTAGACTAATTATTTGGTTTGTGTAACGGCACAAGGTTAATGGTTAAAAAATTAGAAAAACATAAAATAAAAAGTGAAATTATTTATGGCAGCTAAGTTGGACATAGAGTTTTTAATTCACGATTATTTTTTATGTTGTTATTTCTCAAGTTACATTTTAAGTTATAAAGAATGCAATTTCTTTTAGTTGTGTGTTTTGCTATAACAATAAAAAAAAACTAAAAAAGAACTTTCTTTTACATGCTGTTGTTTTTATCTGCCTAATTTTTTGTTGTCATGGTGAAATTTATGTTATTATTTCTAGAGTGAAAATAATACTAAATGATTTAAAGATATTCATTTGCGATAACAAAGATAATGTAAAAAATTGCAAAAAAAATGTTGTATATGCTTTTCAAAATTTGTAGTGACAATATATTTTATGATCAAATTTATTTTATTTAATTAATTATTTATTTTTTGTAATATTCTAAATATTATTATTTATTTTTTCACTAAATAATGTACAAAAAAAATTATAATTTATATTGATAAAATAAATATTTTATTGAATATTTTTTATTAAATTTTATTAATATTTTTATTAAATTATATTTTAGCGCAAAAAATGTATATAATAATAAAATTATTTTTCGCTGCATTGCGCGAGGGATGTTGTTAATTTAATACTGATTGAAACTATAATATATATATTAACATTATCATCTATAGTATTTTTACAAATTTTTGGTTAAATTAATGTCATTGATTTAGGTTCCATCACCTTTTTCTTCTTCTTCTTCTTTTTCTTCTTCTTCTTATTATTATTAATAAAAATTTGTGCATAGTTAATATCAATATTGATCATTGATTTTATAAAAAAAAAGAGATATAAATTGATACAAATTGCCTATATGTGTAGCGTGGAATTCATTGGAATATCAAAATTAATATTACAATAATTCAATTTAAAATAATTAATAATAAATAAAGCTAAGAGAGGCAGTTATGATGAAGCTCTAAAATGAAGCAAGATATGTAGCCTTGTTTCTCTGCTGCTTACAAAATCAACATTTTGATTTTCTTGATTTTTTCTAAATGATATCTAAAAATAGTAAGCATGTAACTAAC
>CANYCX013956176.1:0-12380 GCA_948193385.1 Breynia disticha f. nivosa
ATATATCTCAACAACACATAACTCAGAATCAAATAATTCCAGCATTCATATATCATCAAGCAATGATCAATCATGCCAAATATGAATGCAAATCAAATATGTGCATATGAATGACAATGCAATCACATGCGATATGCCCCGAGGTATTTCTCTCTTTTCTTTTTCTTTTTCTTTTCTTTTCTTTTTATTTTTCCCTCAGTCCCAGACTGGCATCATACCCAGTACAACATCGAGTCCAGCTCGGAATATCATCTGTCCCAGACCGGCATCGAGATCTCTCTCGGAATAATCCTCAGGCTTAGTTTGGATATCAATATCAGTGTCACACAATAAATGCAACACAATGAATGATCAATGCATTCATATGTCTCAAACTCAGTCAAGTATGCTCAATAAGCAAACATATGCTTATATAGATATCACAAAGCAATATATGCCTCAATATCAACATTATATCAACCATATGTCAATAATAATCAAAACAGCATACTTATATACATTCAAATAAGAATGTCATCAATCAACAATCAATTCATCATTTCAATCAATACCATGTTCGATAAGCAATCTAATGCTTCCCATATTCATTAAGCAAACATGTGCTTTTCGACATCAATATGAATCTCATCATATGTCAATCATAGATCAAAATTTATCAAACAAGGCATAAAGCCAAATGAACATACCAAATCAATTCACTTTAGATCATAAAATATCATATCAGGAATAGGAATAATTCATTCACCATCATTAATTCCAATATCAATAAGTAAACATATGATCTCAAATAATCAACCATTAATCAACCATATGTTTGCTAAATCACTTAAACATCAATCATATGTCAACTAGGACATATAACCATCAACATTTCATTTTTAACATAATTCTTCTAAATATATCTAACAATCTCAACATAACATTATAGGCCAGCTATGTTTCAACTATATAATCCCAAAGAAAAACTACATTTTCACATTTAAATTACTTTACGAATCAATTTATTAAGCGTAAGAACACTTACCTCAAACAAAAGAAAATTGAATAGGCTAAACCCCGAATCAAAGTTCACCCAACATTCGTACAGATACTTCTGTACGTAATTAATCATATACAATACATTAACTAACCATTATTACATTGATTCTAGCTTTAGAATCATCAAAACATCATTCATAAACCTTAAATCATCCATATGTCAACTTTCCTTATTAACCTAATCTTCCTCAATTCCATCCATTCAATGTTTTACCTGTTCTAATTCATTCACAATGCTTTATACAAGTTCCTCACACTTACATACAGATGTTTTCATTAGCAAATCAATCCAAACACATTCAATAATCCAATTTCAGCATAATCCCTACAACTTCATGTAAACCAACTATCAACCTTACCTTAATGAATTGAATTCTTGCTAGATTTAGTATTTTTCCTTGGTAATTCCATTCCTCTCACTCAAGAACAATCCCTCTGCAACTTTCTCAGCTCCTTTGAGGTTTTCTCTGAAGTTTCGGTTATAGTTTTCTTGAATGTCGGTTGAATCAAGCGAACTTTATATTTTTTTCCCTGAAACAGTGAAGAGCGCGTGGTGGATGGCAAAGTACACGTGGTCGTGCCCACTGCGCGTACTTTCCATCGACTGCGCGTACTTCTCTGATTTCCAGCATTTCCTCATTTTTCCTTGGTTATTTCCTGTCAACCTTATATCAACCTTCATATACCTCAATTTAAACATTTATTTTCATCATTTAACTAATTATTGTCCATAAAATAAATTTCAGAGTGTTACATCAGACCTGTACATCTGGAGCATCGAGACATTAAATATGCCATGAAAATTCGATAACTCGACTGATAATCTCAAACTGTAAGCCAAGAGCCCAACCTTCTAAATGATCTTGTAAGGCTCGATGTACCATGGTCCCAACTTTCCTGTCTGACCAAATCGGACTACTCCCTTTCATAGAGAAACCCATAAAAACAATTTGTCCCTAATATCATCAGTTATTTCTCAGTGATGTTGTTTATACCAACTCTTTTGATGATATTGAGCCGCCATCATGCATCGCTTCATATTTTTTACTTTCTCCACAGTTTACTGAACAAACTTAGGGCCCTCTAACTATTGCAGCCCTTTAATGTCCCAATAGCTAGGCCTTTGACACTTTCTTCCATATAGTGTGACACCCAAATTTGACTACTGCATTATGTTAGTACACTAATCCCCTCATGGTGATAATTGGATTCAGACATCATAATTTTTACAATTAATAATTTGAAATACAAATTTATGAAAATATACATTCATTGCTTAAAATATTACTTGACAAAGTTTGAGGTGGAATGTTCCAAAAAGTAAAGAGGTACAAAATCGTTTGGGTTATAAAAAAAGGAACCTATACAATCCCATTTCAATGATAACCTTACAAAAATACCGCTATGCACCTTCATATTCAATAAAAAACTTTTTGTATGATAATTACAAAAACAAGCCATAGTTCACATCCCACCTCGATCCTTTTGTTCCTGTGAAGATGAGTTGGAAACAACCAACAAAGTCTACACCTTCACGTCCAAAATGTCCCTCGAGTCCATGCCCACACGGCAGACATAAAACGTAGTGAGTCACGAGACTCAGTAAACAACACTTACTGAAATGGACAACATTCCCTATTCTCATTTAATTATATATTTCAATTCTTACTAAGCATAACATCACAATCAATTTCACGTCATCTAATTCGATGATCACATCTAAATCAGAAACTCAAAATCATATACATTCAAACAAAAATCCATATATAAGCTTCTACAAAAGACAGAAAATCAGAGATCCACGCGTGATCAACTAGAACTATGCGCGGTGGTAGACAACTACGCGTTGTCGCTGCCACACCGCGTAGTTCCAGTGTAATTAGAAGTGTGCTCGTGGAAAAAGTAAGCATGATCACAACGACTGCGCATTCTTAGCTGCCACCACATGTAGATCTCTGGTTTCCTGCATGAATCTTTCAACAAAACATATCACACATTTGCCAACATTTACCTATCACAAATAATCATCCCATCTAGCTTATCAATGACTATATTTCTTCTAATTACACACATAATCACACACCAATAACCTATAACCATATAACTATTTGCCAACATATCATCCCTCTGTAAACCTAATCCATTTCCAATCACAATCACTTACAATTTCTCACAAGAACATATCAATGTTATACTTATTATTCACATGACATGGTTCAACACATTCACAATTCATACCATTCTTCACAAACATAATAAGTTCATCATTTCCATAATATACCATTCCTTCATTCAAACAATCAATCTCATCACTCAAGCATATATTCATGTGATCACATTAAAGGTGACATATTGATTGTGAATGCATGACCTCTAATGCATTTTAATGTAATCAATCATGCCCTCAAACTTTAGTTTTGAAGTTACGCCCTTTCTTGGCCATTTGTTTTGACGTTTGCAAACGGGCCTCGTCGGTCGGGAGTATATGGTTATAAAGTACTATGGACCATAGATTTTACGCCCTTACTTGGCCTGAATATCGCCCTTACTTGGCCTGGCACGCCCGAACACTATTAAGTGTACCGAGACTTTTCACTGTGCCACGGTATAGTATGTGATATATATTAACTGCAATTATGCTCCCAAGAACCATAACGACTCCCTCAATTCCATTGATCATTACGAGCTATCACTTACTTTCATTTTTACTTCCTAAAAACTCAGTATGCATGAATGTCATATGCAATATCCATATAACCGAATCATGCATCACAATAATGTTCATGCCATGTTATACATCCAAGGATACATTCAACCATCAGAATGCTCAACATAATTTCACCAATCACATTAACATAGCCTATGAACATATACACACAAGTAATCAGCTTAACCATTTCCTCTTTCACAAGCACTTCAAGCATAGCCAATCACATCAAACATCCAAGCAATACACAAAACATCACTCAACGTTATGATCAACAATAGCAAAACTATACATAATCCACCCTACCAACACCATATAAATCACACACCTAATCATCTCATTAGGTATACCATATTCAATCATACAAATAGTATGCATAATCATCACATTATGTATATTCTAATCAACAATCCAATCAACATATATAACCATCACATTATATAGCACTCAATTCAATATTTCGTAAACAAGGAGCATACAAAACAAGGGAAGTTGCATTCGTCTTGCTTACCTAGCAAGAAACGTATAATGACTCGGTTGGGAAACTCCCTCACCGTGATTTTGGCCTCCTATTAAACACATTATTAATATACATTAACCCCATATGCATGAAACTATGCAAAGAATAAAGATTAATGATGTTTAAATGCATTTGTGCTTAAATAACTCCATTTCTCTTTCTTTCCTCTCCCTCTCATTAATGTCCTTCACCTACCTTTAGCATAACTCTTTTCTGCCCTTTTCCACCAACCACCATTAATGTTCCTCACAAGTTCCTTTTAGTTTAATTTTACAATTCCTACGATCCAACACATGCTATATACCCCAATTCCTAATACTTTCCTTCCAAAACCCTTAATATATTTCTACCCTTTTTCCAATCTCTCTCATCATCTAACACCCAATTAAATTGACTATCAAAACACCATCAATAGGGCCCAAAGAAACTTACCTAAGCCAAAACATGGAAAATAACTCCGGTCCAAGAAACCCAAAGTCGTCACTTTTATATGGTTGCTTTCAAACATCGATTTTGGATACCTAATTCATGATTTAACACAAAAAACAATTACTAATAGATAGTATTCATGAAATAACTTATCGAAATTTGATCTCCGACCGATTTCAAAACTCCCAAACACTAGGGTTTCACAAGGACAGATGATATCTAGGGTTTTTGGCTTTGGAGAGGAAATATGGAAGAGAGAGGAACATATGTTAAGGTGTAGAGAGAGAATGGAACAACTAAGATTTATAGGAAATCAATTTGGATGATTTTGCCCTTCTAGGTTTTGGTTTCCTTATTCCTTCGTATTCCTCTTTCCCGTTTGACTCAACAACCACCGATTATTATTATTTTCAACTAATTCTCGAAAAAATTATTTACATTTTCCATATATTTAATTAAAATCTTTAATTATAACAAAATTTCGAGACGTTACATATAGTGCTTCGTACAGTGCCATCTTGATAGTGGAGTGATAGATGTTGTATCCGAACTCTAATTGTGACCCCCAAATGCGACTACCACTTTTGCTCATATATCTATTTTTCCTTTCCCGTCAAGTAGTACTCGAACTTGGAAAATATGGATTTTGAAAAGGACAATTCGGAAATAAGTTATGAAAATTTACATTGTATTACTTTACAGAAAACTATACAAAGTTTGCAAAGGAAAATACTCCAAAGAGATTGATGGGTACAAAATACATATGGTTATTAAAGAAAAGGAACCTAAATGATTCCATTTCAATGATAACCTAGTAAAATAATGTATGCACTATAACATATTCAAATACAAAGCGTTGTATGAGATGATCAAAGCAACCCTAGTGCACAACCCACCTTGGTTCTTTAATTCTTTAAATCTGAGTCGGAGCAACAAAATGGTCTACACCTTCGCGTCCAAAATCTCCTCAAGTTCCTGCCTAATATGGAAAGCATAAAACACATGAGTCGTGAAACCTCGTAAGTAACACTTACTGAAATGGGCAACCTTCCTAGAACATCTACCATTCACACATACATGTATATAATTAGACAAGGTACATGCATCTATTTATACAATGTTGTGAACCTATCAATACCATCACATATATATTTCAATGAATTCTTACAAAAGAACATCTCTTTAATTAAATCGAATAAGAGTTATATGTTTTACATAAACCATGATACATTCTAAAATATAGGATCAATATATAACATATGAACATAAATGAACACACTTGGATACATTTAGATACATTTAGACACAAACTGTTCAGCCCTTTCTTGAACAGATGGGCAGTCACCATCGTGATTGATACAATCACGTTTGTGACTCCCTCAATTTTCACCAATATGTGGGTCAGAATGGCAGTCACGAACATGACTAGCATGAATCATGAAAGTGGCTGCCATTCGGTTCACGAATGGCTTGCCTCAAGAGTGGAAAACGAACGTGATTAGGGTTGATCACGATCGTGGTTCACCTTCGAAAACCATAAAAAAGGCAACCATGTTTGGCCAGAACACCAGTCACGATCGTGACTGGGATCAGTCATGTTTTTGACTGGAGCAAACCCACACCAAACCCTAGCAACACTTGGCCAGAAGGCCAGTCACATTCGTGACTGGGATCAGTCACATTCGTGATTGGGATCAGTCACATTCGTGACTGGGATCAGTCACTTCATGACTAGCATCAGTCACGTTCGTGGCTAGTTTTTGTCACCACAAATGGTGACTTGAATGCCAGTCACGATCGTGACTGGGATCAGTCACGTTCTTGGCTAGTGTTCAGCCACCAACACTTAGCCAATTTTGTACCATTCCTCACCATATCAAACAGCACATCAAACACCATATCAAACACCACAATTGGCAAGGATTTTTCAAGCAAGTTTCAAGGAAATATACCCTACAAGTTATACCAATTCACACAACATACATAACCAAGTGTCCACTCGCTCAAGCTACACATACCATGACATCAAAATCTCACAATTTGGCAAACAATCCATACCAAACATCAAAACATACCAATAGTTTCCGTCTTTAAACCACTAAACACAGGATCATTTCATCAAGTACTTCATGCATATCTATGCCTTATGATGGAAATCGAAATGTATGCCAACTAATGCCCTCCTTCGCATGATCAATATGATCCATATGATCCTAATTTTGTTTTAAGTTACGCCCTGTTTTGGCCATAATGTTGACGTTTGCAAACGGGCCTTTTTGGATGGGAGTATCGGTTAAATTGGATCCATATTGACGCCCTGTTTTGACCTTAATTTTTGCCCTTATTTGGCCTGGCACATTCGTACACGCTAAGGTGCCCGATCAATTTACCACTGTGCCTCGATGTAGCATTGGTTATATACTGCCCGAAATCTTGCGCACTATGCACCTATAACTTGCACACTAAGTGCCATAACCACTCCCTAATATGCTCAATAAGAGCCCTTTCATTTCATTTACTTTGCTCTCTGTGAGCCCAAATGTATGAATGATATGTGCATAAACCATGTAACTAACTCATGCACTAATACTCTCAACATGTCATTATTTATGATCAAAGGATGAGTTCAACCATCATACCATCTCAACACACAGAATCAACCACTGAGTAAGCATAACCAAACAAGCAAGATAACCGTCATATGAACAAAAATCATTCAAGCTTTCACATCAAACATACTCATCAACTGACACTTGAATTACATGATCACGCATCCATGAAACCAATCATACAAGCCACATACATATTCAACACCTTGAGTAACAATCAATTGAATAACAATCAAAACAATGAAACCGCACAATTCTCATTCAACAAAACCGCACAAACCAAGGAAGGTTGCACTCATGTTATTTACCTCACGAGAAACGGCTAACGGCTCGGTTGGGAACCTCCCTCACTGTGATTCATGTTTCCTATTAAAAAATGTTAAATTTTTATATCAATATCGACTTTAGTGAATGAGGAAAAATGAATGAATGATTCATCTATACTAGATATGTGACCCTCAAATTCGACTACCATCCAATCTTAAATACGCTCATTTCTCAGATGGTACCCGAACTTGGTAATCCATTATTTTTGAGAAATAATAATTTAAAGATAAAGGAGTAGAAAAACAATTAGCTATGTATGTTTGATTTGTCATTTCACCATTCTCAGTTATCTAATGAAAATAAAACATAAAAGTTTGAAAGAAATACGAAACAGTTGAACAAAAAACATGTTACAAACTCAGATAGATTTTCCCAAGAAAAGGAGTTAATTTAAAAACAATACATGCCATTATAGCCCATTAAAAACAATTATACATGCATTAAAACCGTTCAACAATACAAATATGACTCTAGTTTTAGCTACTCCTTAGTGCACGACCCACTTTGGTTGTTCGATCCTTGAGGTAGCAAGATCTTTATCGCACCTCTGCTGCGTTCCTCAAATCCCTGTCCACACGATAGGTATAAAACACCGTAAGTTATGAAACTCAATAAGTAACACTACTAGAATGGACAACCAACCCTATTCCCATTTTATTCATATTTAATTCAAATTATAACATGTATAAAATCCTAATTAAACTTCCATGCTATGTGTTCACTAATCAATCACAACAATTCACTTGAAGAATCTCAAAGTTCAGTTAAATAACCCACCATTTCATTCGAAAAATTAGAGATGCACACACAGTCAAGTGGAGACTACGCGTGGTGGTAGGAGACTACGCGTGGTCGCTACCACACTGCGTACTCTCCAGTGTAAATAAATGCGTTGTCGGGACAGAGTACGCGTGGTCGTGGTGATCACGCGTACTTTGCTGCCAGCACACATGGATCTCTGGTTTCTTGGCAGAAAATCAACAACAACACATTTACATTTCATCTAACACATCCCTAGCACAATTGATCATTTCCAAATCAATTTTTAAGCAACCAAATTTATCTTTTCAATTCTCACTATCAACACATATAACTACCATAATTTAAATTTCCAATTCACACTCAACCAATTATCTCTCAATCAAAATCAATATCCAAATCTATAATATCCAAATTGAATAACATAGATTCAAAAAGGTTGGCCTTAATACATAACATTATCACTTAGATCAATCGACACTTAATCTAAGAATTAGACTATTAACTGTATAACTCATTTAAATATAAGCACAATTATCAAGCATTCACAATTCAGACATTCGTTTCACATACCATCAAAGAAAATATTTTGCCCGTGGTTACTCGTCATATTCATATTCCAATCATAACCATATGTATATATATCATTATCTTTTATTTCTCACCAAATCATAACCATGCACAAACATAGCATTAGCAACCCCATTCACCATCTTAATGTCTTATAACCAAACAAAACATATCCATATATCCATCTTTAATCCAACGGTTCCATACATATATCCATCTCTCACAAGCACATAATCTGGGTCAAAATTAGAAACATATATATCCAGAACACAATTCAAATCTCATGATTCATATGAGACTAATCACGAACTCGACACCACCATTCCATAGTCACATATGCTCAAACACATCATAAGTTCTTCAGAACATGTCATATGCCATATGATAAATGCGAATGCATGTCATATAATACATTCCTAAGCATGATTTCCTGGGATCCCATTCAGTTTAATTCACGCCCTGTTTTGGCCATAAGATTGACGTTTACAAAAGGGCCTTTCAACCAGGAGTATGTGGTTATAAAATTGGATATCCATATTTACGCCATGTTTTGGCCTTAATTTTGCCCTGTTTTAGCCTGGCACATTCATACACATGTCTGTGTACCAAATATTAAACCATTGTGCCCAGTGTAGCATTTGTTATATACTACCCGTAATATTTATGTAAAAGTCTGTAAGACCCCCAACCCATCTCCTGTGTGTTTGGGAATTCCCCATCTCACCTCAGGTAGGTTGTTGATATATGCTCAGAGGTCATATCTCAGAATTAAATCCACAAAATGTGATATACCCTTTATCTATAACCACTCCCTCATTATGCTCACAAAGAGCCCTTTTATTTCATTTAATATTTGCTCCTTATGAGCCCCAAATGCATGAATGTTATATGTACATTTCATGCAACCAACACATGTATTCCTCATGCATTCACAACCCAATTAGGCTATACTAGACCATCACAACATGAAATTGGTCATCAATAATCTCAACCAAAACAATAATTAACCCAGTATAGTCATCATAAGACTCACAGTCATCACTGACTTATTTTAATTCCAACAAGCAAAACACGATATGCATAAGGAATACCCATGTATATATATAAACATAGAACCATCAATTCACTCATCACAGTAAAGCATATATGTATATATTGACAATGGTTATACCAAACAAATCCCATCATATTTTTGTGTCAATACCAATATTTCCCTACTCAATTCCATCCTTTCAATCAATAATACAATTCACTAATCCAATAAATATAGCCATCATAGCTATAACCCCAATCATTCAAGATCATTCTAATTCACACAAGTCCATGCCAGCATACAAGTTATATCAGTCACATTTACACTTAAATCAACCATTTGTGTTCATTCACAACTAATCAAACACATTCTCATTCATCTTTCAAGAAATTATATATTCGTATTCAAATTAATTCACATGTTCAAAATTAAGCCACATAAGTTATCTTGTCAACCAATCATCCATAATACATGTGATCATCACACAACTTATCAACCAAACAATTATTAACGAAATAACAATCTCCCTACAACATTAACATAGCCCAACTACCAAATCAATATTAACTCACTCATGATCATATCACAAACAACCATTGCAAACACAACGCAATCATGCAGCTATCGTACTCATTCAACAAGTTCACATTATCAGCAACATGCCTATAAAACAAACATACAAATCAGGAAGGCTGCACTCATGTTACTTACCTTAGCCAAACATCTAATGACTCGATCTTGAGCCGTCCTCACCTCTATGCAAATTCCTATCAACAATATCATAATTTCACATCAATCTGCCCTTCGTTAAATTATAAAAAACGAATAAAAGCCTAAGATACACACAATTACATTAATGTTATTGCTTCCTCTTTTAACTTCCTCTCTTCCTTTTCTTAACACCAACTATCATTAGTATACTAAACAAGTTTGTTTAGCTATCCTTTAATGTCACATACCAATAAAACAACCTATTCATCCTAATTCATACGTTCCTTTCTGAAACCCTTAACTATCTTCTTTCTTACTTCAATTACCCTCATCATAACAACACCCATTTAAAATTGATTATAAAAACACCATCAATAGACTCTCAAGAAACTTACCTAAGCGATGAAACTCGAAAAAGAACTTTGACACTCAAACCCTAAACTCGTCATTTTACATAGATCACTTTATAACTCCGGTTTCAGGTACCTAAAACATGATTTAACACCAAATAAAGTTACCACCAGATAGTAGACATGATAAGCTTTCCAACGAGTTATCATTTTCTCAAATCGGAGCTAAATGGAAGAGTTATGCGGTCGGAAAAATGAGGGTTTAAGAAAAAACAGGATTTGCAGGAAGAGTGAAGAAAGTCTTACCGAGACTCAACTTTTGACCGATTTTGGAACTCCCAAATGGTAGATTTTCATGAAGAATGATGGTGATTAGGGTTTTGAACTATGGAGAGGAAAATATGGAGGCAATAACGTGTGGTAGGATGGAAGAGGAGGAAGGTTGAGGGTATATATATATAATGATTCATACATTTGGATGGTTTTTGGCCTCTTACTCGATATCGTCTTCCCTGCTCAGACTCATAAACCCGATTATTATTTCTTCTTCCTTAACAATTATTTCCCACAATCCTCACATCTTTCCACCGAATTATTATTTTAAATAATTCGCAAAAAATTTATTTGTATTTTCCTACGTATTTTAATTTAAATTCAAATTAAACGAGAAATTGAGGGCGTTACAATATATGCCTTCTTAATTCTTTCTCCTCTCAATTAATGTCTCCTCACCTACCTTTAACATTATCAAATTCCTCCGCATTAAGCATCCTCCTCCTCAATTACCACCTATACTCCTCTTTTCACCAACCACTATTAATGCACTATTAATGCATTCCATAAGTTCATTTAGGCATTTTTTAATGATCCTTACTCTCTAATATATGATAAACATCCTACCTTTTTTCACCGATTTCGAGAACCTAAAACACCATACAAAACCCAATGAAATTAATACTTGAAACACTATTAATGGACTTCCAGGAAGTTTACGTAAGCGACAAAACATGGAAAAACTCTGGTCACAAAAAATCCAAATTCGTCACTTTTCAGGGGTTGCTTTTTTTCACCGATTTTGAGCACCTAAAACACGATTTAACACAAAATATGATTACTACTAGGTGGTATACATGTTAAGTTTTCCAACGAGCTATAGTTTGCTCAAATCGGAGCTCAAATGAAAGAGATATGTGGTCGGGAAACTAGGGTTTTAGGAAAAACGGGATTCACAAGAAAGAGAGGAGGAATACTTACCGATATTAGATCACGGATTGATTTCAGAACTCCCTAACACTAGGGTTTCGTGAGGAACGATTGTGGTGAAGGT
>CANYCX013956678.1:0-15209 GCA_948193385.1 Breynia disticha f. nivosa
AATAATTATTAAGACTTTTTAAAATTATTAATTACAATAATTAATAAAAAAAATTTCAAGTAATTAAAATAATTTATAATTTGATTAATTATATTTTATAATTATTTCAATGCATGAATTTAATTGAGAGTTTTAAAGAACATTTATTTTGGGGAGATTAAACATTTAAAATGAAAATGTAAACTAAATATATGATGAATGAACAATATAAAAAATCTTTAAAATTATTAATTAGCGTAATTAAAAATCTTATAAAATCTGAATATCTGTATTGCTTGTAGTTTAATGTTGCGATTCAACTTTTGTAATTGAGAGTTAGAGACAAAATTAAATTACTTCTCCATCACTACATAGCTTGACCTGTCAAGTTACAAGTGTATTACTCGATTGACTTATTGAGATTATTTTTTGCACTTGTGCACTTCTAAGTCACTCTATTAATCGATATATACTTGTCCTTTCTCATTTGCTTCAACCAAATTGAATTAATGCATCAATTATCACAAAAATGAAATTTCTTTTATAATTTGTAATTAAATAAAAATTCTTTGATTGAGCTAAAATCACATAAAAGTGAGCTTGGTACAAAGTCCGCGATTGATAAGCATCAATTGGTTCTAAAGTATAATATTTTTCCTCGCTTATAATATGAATCACGAGAAAGCTCCATAGAATCAGTATAGAACCTAAGCACAGAGGAAAAGTCAAAGTTTATCGTCAAATCTTATAAGAAAGTTCAATGGAAGAATAGTTGTTAATTGCTAGTTTCATTCAGAGAAATTGAACCATGAGGCAACACGTTTTGAGTTTCTTAAAACAACATCTAAAAAATCACAATACCCATTAGTATAACTTCCTGCAAATTCTTGATTAAGTATAAGCGTATTTTTACTTCAAATGAATATAATGTCATAATCATTTAAATAATGTTAATATTTTATACTCTCACCATCCACTGTTTGACCTTTTTGAACAAAACTCAGTGAAAAGAACGTGAGTAGTTTCTCAAAGTCGGTGGTCAGGAAAACTTTCAACATAGTCTATTACAGGCACCTTGACAATAATAAGGAATGATATTCAGAAGTTAGTACATCCTGAAGGAAGAAAGCCTTCAAAGTGAAATATATTTTTTTGCGTTCCCATCACACTGTAAGCTCCTTGTTGTCGAGCTTCAAGATTTTCTTATTAAGAACATAATCACCTTCGTTTATTCATATTGCTTGGCAATAAACTATACAACTGACAAGTATTTTTGTACTGACAAAACTTCTGCTTCTTTCCTTGATTTAATATTATATTTTGTAATAAGCTGTAAAATGTCCCTCTTTTTTTAGCTGAGCCCTCTCAATATTGAAATACTTCTTATGGCTCGGCTGATTTTCAACCTTAGTCTTGATCTTTCCTTTGATAATTTTTATCCTAATCTTATCAAGAGAGACTCCTTTTTTTTAATTCAATTCGCAACTCTTCTCTTCCTTCTTCAGATTCTCTTTACATGGAAGGATTTGTGCAATTTTTGTCAAATATAAGCAAAGCTAGAGAGAATAACTAGCCACAGAGATGCAAAATGGAGCATAAGAACATCATGAACGCATTAAATTAAGAGAAATTACTAAGTTTACTTGTTAAACCTTTGGACAATAATTGGGGTTTTCAGCCTTCTCTCATCTTCTATGAGCTTGAATTTGTATTGGATCGTGAGGATTCTTATTTGTGTCCAAGACTACATATTTTTTTGCTTCTTCTTTGTCATTTTTTTAAGTAGTGTTGCCCAGAGGTCCTCAACATAAGATCCCTGGCCACTTACCTTGGTAGCTCCAAACCTGCAGCTATATACTTCCCTATAACAATAATTACCACACATTTTACTATTCAAATACATACAGAAATGTATAATGAATGCATGACGCTACACAAATCCATTATTGTATTTTTTTCATGGTTATTATAAATATAATAAGAAAAAATAAATTTCAATAACACAAAAATCCTTTATATGTTATCATATTGTTTTTATGATGCACATTATTAGTCACTATCCTAGTATGTGGGTGGGAAAGAACCATGTGAGACTTACAATCACTAAAATTGTGTCAGAGTTTCATATCCTTTCAATTGCCAATGAGGGTGATTGAATAGCAAAATAGACATGAAACACACTATCCTATCCTAATATTACTTGTTTTCAACTATTAAAGTCATCAACGTTTGAACCAATG
The DNA here is from genome assembly GCA_948193385.1 of Breynia disticha f. nivosa. Taxonomy (NCBI): domain Eukaryota; kingdom Viridiplantae; phylum Streptophyta; class Magnoliopsida; order Malpighiales; family Phyllanthaceae; genus Breynia; species Breynia disticha. Next base: position 2,220 of record CANYCX013956678.1, read on the forward strand.
TTTTAGTTCATTTGTCGAATATTATAGTTCATTTGAAATCATATTTGTCGATTGTTTAAGGAATAACTCCATACGCAAGCAACAATTCTCAAAAAGAATTAGAAAGTCAATTAAGTTATAGATGGGAGAAGCGAGTTTTAGTATTTGGAAATAGAAATCATACAAGCCTCACTGCCAAAAACCATACATTTATTTGCACTTTTCACTAGCTAATAATAGTGAATCTCAAACTGCAAAAGTGTCTCGCCAACATTTTGATCAAAAGTGATCGAAAGTGTCTTTATTTAAGTTGATTTTTATGATGTAGTTTTTGTCTTTTGAGTTGATGAAACATCAAAGAGATAGAGAGATCGAATGTTACAATGTAGGAATGTTAAAAGCTTCTTTCTACTAAAACTGCAGCTATTATTATCGAGTTTTAATGAATAACTTAAGAAGGTGAAACTGCAGTTATTATTATTGGGTTTTAATGAATAGATTAAGAAGTTGTTTTAATAATTTAATTAAAATAATTTAAAATTACAGAAAAATAGAAAAATCAAATGCTGCTTTGTGGTTCATTGTTGTGTTTCAACTTTATTATATTTATATAGATATAGACATAGATTCTTCCATTGTTCTTTCTCTTTATTAATTTTTTCTTGTAAATGCTTATCAATTGCTTTATTTTTTAATAATCTTATTTTGCTTTCGTTCCATAAATTCATATTTACAATGTGTTCATTACTTGTTTCATGACTCTTAAGTTTAGCACCTAAATTTTTTCAATTTCTACATTCATCGTTTACTAATTGAATAATATTTGATTTAGTGCTAAATAGCTTACAACAAAAACAAAATACTTTATCTAAATCTTTTGAATATATTAGCCATTTTCTATCATGTTTTTTCTCCATTTGGTAATTTTCTAGTGTAATGAATCGTAGAGAAGTGTCTAGAATTTGTATCCATCAAAAAAAATATATATATTTTTTCTAATTGGACCATTTTCAACTAATAAATCAATTAGATTTGAATATAAAATATTTCGTTGCGCAAGATCGTAAATATTTTTGGAAGTTAACTCATCTTTTTCATTCACATTTATATTTTCATTATCTAATTCATTATCTGATTCTACATTCACGTTAATATCTTCATTTTGTTGTTTCTCGTCTAATTCTATAGGTGAATTTAAATTATTAGTTTCAAAGTGTTCTTCATAATTATTATTTATATTATTATGTTGACATTCATTAGGTTCTTCTTGTAATTCTTTATTTTTAATGAAAAATTTATCTATTGCACCTTTTGAGATTTAATTCTTCTACTCTTCTCTTTTTTATACATTTTTTATAACCAGACATGTGTTTTCTAGGAAACATATTATAAAACTATTAATTTAGAAATAAAAAAAGTATTAAAAAAAATAAAATTACTTATAAAGTAAAGAAAATAAAACCTGATTCCAAGGTTTTTAATAATAGAGCAAGTTTGTATAATGACTGATGTCCAGAACTTTAAATCACAGCTTTAATGAATGAAGTTGCACTGCACAAAAGAAAATTAAAAATATGTTAGCAAAGTTACAACCACGAACAAAATTATACTGCAAAAAAGGAATTGCAACCAACATCACCAAATAAAAGAGGATTCGAATGCACTCCCCAGCAACATTCGAAAGTCAAAACATTAGGGCAGTAACAACTAACAAGCAAAATGCTCAATTAAATAAGCACATGACTTTTACAATTGCACTTTCTAACAAAATTTCAATTTACTATTCTGAAACTTAATTATCATGCTCAAATATGAAATTAAAGGCCTACCAAAAATCGCAAATTGTATTAGAAAACTGAAGTTAAGCAAGCAACTAAACAAGTGTCTTTTATGATTGCTCCTTCTAATACAAAAACATAAATTCTCAACAAACATGAATTATAAACTATTGATAAAAGATGACCCATTGAACCTGAAAACAACAAAATAAAATGACAAAAACATTGAATTTGAGAATCAATTACCATTGAGTAATGACCCAATAATGAAGAGGTTGGAAATTGCAAGAGCAAAAAAAATCCCCTATATTTTGAGATTTTTTTTCTGTAAGTTGTTTGTGTCGAGAGAGAGAGCAAGGAAGAAGAAAAGTCAGGTGTAGAGAGTAGAGTCTAGAGTAGAGGAAAAGACGTTTATCAGTTGAGCTGTTGAGGAAACGAAAAGCCTTTTAGAAGAAGTGGAAAATGTTAGCTTGTTGAGAAAGTTATATACATATGTATCAGTATATGAGGCCCCATTTTCTGTAGCCCTAGGCATGGGCCTTAGTTGCCTATGCCTAGGGTCGGCCCTGGTGCCAATTGTTGTTGTTGGAATTCAGCAACGATATCCTCACCATTAAGATTGTAATTCCTACAAAATAAAATATGAACAGAGGTCAGGGTTTGTCCCCGAGCGCACTCCGACGCTCAAGTTAGTAATAGAATAAAAAATCTGCAGTAGTTTCGGGTGATAAGAACGTATCTTTGAATGTTTTCTTCCTCTCTTTACATAGAGTAGAAGTAATAAATATCACTTAATATAACGTTTATAAGGTATTTTCATTAATGGTCGTAACGTTTGTAACACCTTTCTATTAATGACTGTTGTCATTAACTTTGTTTAATGTTTACGAGCTTCAATAGACTTAACCGGTTTTGTGGGGTTTAAACCATTCTTCATCATTAATAATTAAATGTAAAAAAACTTAAATTATGACTAATTTATAAGTAAAAATAAAAATAAAGTATATATACAATCAAACCCTAAAAATATTGGCAGTAATACCTAAATTTTTATTAAAAATGTAATTCACTAATCTAAAAAATAATACCTAAATCATCATCATGTCACCGCTCGCAGTTAGGTCGCGACACGTGACACACGTTCTAGAGCCTAATGTCTCTTCAAATTCCGGAAAAATATAGTTCTACAGTAATTACATTTATAGAAGCGTTAGATGTTGATTCAGACAATACCCAAAAATTATGCATTTAAAACACGAGGCTAGCTCACATGAACAGCCTCTTTTGCCTCTAAATTAATCAAATTGTGGTCCTTCCTTGCACGAAAACACAAAGTCGCTTGACGTCCTATAATCTACAGCACATAGCCAACCAAATGGTTCAAATTGGAAAATGGATGTCAAAGCTATGCTACGAATTCATATTAAAGTAATCACATTTTTCAAATCTAATCAAAGCGTCAAACGAGGATTAAGTTTCCCAGAATCCAAATGTCCATTGATTGCTGCCAAAGCAACCTCAGAATATGGTTATTTATTCATTCTGGTATTTGTTTTATTTCTTAATAAATCGTTGACAAAAGGAGGCTGCCTAGTTGATGAGGGGCTCTACTCTACTAAAACCTATGAAATAACAAAATGCTAAATCAACATCCTCAAATAGGAAAGAAGAATATAGGAAGCGAAATCTATGTGTCAATATGAGCTGGAATGATGAAAGTAATGTAGGAGGAGGACAAATCTTTTTTAAATCAAAACTAAAAGAAGATTTGGTGGAATGGAAACTAGACATGGAAAGTTTATTTATGCTAATTTGCCTAGGATTTCAAGCAAGATTCACTACCTTCCTTAAATTCTGCCTTAATTTCTTACCATATTCATTCTTAGTAACCATATCCAAGCCACCTAATTAAAACGCAATTCTACGTAAGAAAATGTTTCTAAAAAAAAAAACTATTTACATTTACAGTAACATAAATTAATAAAAAATAAGTTACTAGTCCTCATAGTAATTACGAGTTTTATATATATATATATATATATACTCAAATTGTTCCCTCTATCAAAACGACGTCGTTTTTCGTCCATTCAAAACTAGAACTTGCTTTTTTCATCACATTAATAGTTGTGCAATTTGTACAACTATAATCGAGTTTATCTCTTCGTACAAGAGAATGTTAATAATTAACTGGTGATTTAGTGAGATAAAATTTGAAAAAAAAAACTTTATCGATGATGTATTGATGAAATTTTGCTTTTACTAAAATATAAACGAGTTTATCTTTTCGTACAAGGGAATGTTACTAAAACAGAAACAAGTTTATCTCTTGGTACGAGAGAATGTTACTCTCTTTGCTTCTAAATAATAGTTTATTTTGCAAAATTAATTTGTGTCAAAATATTTGTCACTTTATAAAATTATAAATTTTTTACTTAATTTTTTTAAATTACACTCAAAATCTACTTCAATTCACATTACAATAAATAATGTTAATATCAATGAACAATTTAATTTCTAATACGAGTAAGAATATTTTGGTTAACTATTATTTTAAATAACATGAAAAATAACAAAGTGAATTGTTATTAAAGGACCAAAGAAATATTTTTCTTTTCTTAGCGGAATATTATTTTAATTCTGTTGTACTAAAAATTAGGCTAAAAAATATTGCACATGAGAATATTTAGCATAGGGACCACAACATATTTCACTAATAGTTGAGGGACTTAAAAAGCTTAAAAGCCAGCGAAATGCAAGGGCAATATTGTAAATTTGACGGCAAAACAAACACTAGGTTAAATCACAAGTTTATAAATAAACACCCATCTTGTTCTAACGCAAAAGCATCCAAATTCACGTCTGTTTGTTTCACACACCTAAACCTCTGTACCTGCTTTGTCCTTTCTTCTCCGTTTGTCATCTCCATTGCCTCTCTCTTTCTCTCTCTAAAAAAAACCCATTTTAGGGAGAGAAAGAGATCCAACCCAACATCCACATTAGTGTAAACTTGTCACCATTCATTTTCTGCAAAGTGAGTGAATAAAAAAATATGGGTATGAAGAGATTCGCGGTGTTAATGTGCGCAGAGGATTCAGAATACGTGAAGAAGAAGTACGGAGGGTATTTTGGGGTGTTTGAGAGAATGCTAGCGGAAGAAGGAGAGACGTGGGAGGTATATAAGGTGGCTTGTGGTGAGTTTCCAGATGAAGATGAAGTTGAAAGCTTTGATGGGTTTGTGATAACTGGAAGTTGTAATGATGCTCATAGCAATGATGTTTGGATCATTAGGTTGCTGAATTTGTTGAAGAAGTTGGATTCTTTGAAGAAAAAAGTTCTTGGCATTTGCTTTGGACACCAGGTAAGCATTTTTTTGTTCTTTCTTATTTGGGAATTTTTTTATTTCTCGCCAGTTGTTTCCTATTTTGTCTTGTTTGATATCTTACAGTGCATTACATGTGTCTTGACGTGAATGGTTTCTGAAGTAAATATGAGTTCTGATCTTTCCACTCTGTTTGTATGTCTTGATGTGATTGGATTTCCAAGTAAATAAAGAGTTCGGCTATTTCATTTACTTATAATTCTATTTTTTTTAAATGTTTTGGGGTTATAGTCAATGAGGAGACCTTGTGTTTTTATACGGTTCTGGTTTCTGTAGAAAAATAAAGAATTGAGATCATCTTTATTTAGTGGTAACTTGTTACGGCATGAAAAAGACATTTTTTGCTAGAAACATTTGCTTACTCTCCCTAGAATGTAATCAACAATAGAGACATTTCGATTATAAAAAACAGAGAGTTAATTAATACCAATCTTCATGCATGGTCATCTTTTTTGGAGTAAAGGAACCATCTACTTTTAAGAAGCCGTACAATCTCAAGCTGTAAAGAAAACTGTGTTGCTGAGCACCATAACGTAAAGAGCATTTATGCTGGACGAGAAATGGCTGTAACTTGTTAGCATGAACTGGTGTAGTTGAGTGAGTTTGCTTGAAATGGAGGTGAAGGTGAAATAGTTCACAAGGACAAAGATAAAGTGTGCTTAATGATTCGAAAATGTTGAGAATGCCTGATGGCTGGTTTGCTGTGGTCCACTAATTAAGAACAGTCCTGATGGTCTGCTATACCTACAATCTTTCATCTGACTAGTTTGGGACACGTTGGTCACCATTAGTGAGGATCATGATTTTATTGAATCCGAGAATATGGAAAGTTTGACTTGTTTTATTCTTTACAGAGATCTAGTTCTAGTTTGATTTAGCCAAAATATTTGTGATTTCATATCTTGTTTATACCTTCTTTTTATTATTGAAACTATTCACAGACCATATTTCCTAATTACAAATAAGTATATTGATCACTAATTGCCTTCTGGGCTTAAATAAGTATAGTGATCACTAATTGCCTTCTGGGCTTAAATAATTAATTTATCAAAAACTATTGCATGCATCAGATTGGCACGTTTCAACAAAAAATGCTGTCCATTCTTGTCTTGACCTGTATAAAGCATGAAGATAATTTTTAATTAATTAGTTGCGGTGCAATGCATGAGGTGGAGAAGTGGTGGGGGTATGGTGACTTGAAATTTGATAATCATCCCTAGACTACAGATAACGACACATGATTATTCTTTCTGTATAATACAAGATATGATATTGGTGCAGTAGATTTCTGTTGTGTCCAAAAGCACAAGAATCCAATAAAGCTCGTGCAATATATGAATGGCAGATGTTGATTGGTAGACATGATCTGACCCTACCTTAACTAAAACACGTGAATCTCTAGCTATTCCTCTATTTCTTTTTTCTTCAACAACAAATTTCCCATAATTAAAACTAAATAAAGTGGTTTTCTACATTGAAATTCCTTAAGGGTATGTTAATTATTTGCCGTCCAAAATCTAATACCGTGGTCACACATTGTTGCACATAATTGATGACACTTGAGGTATTTGATATTATTGTCCCAGCAGGAATGATTCATATATAGAAGGAGTGCATGATTTGATGTTTATGGTGTTTCCTTTAGCGTGATACAGCTGATAATTTCGTATTCGTAAATCATATTCCGGAAGGATATCGTGTGTGATTGCACCTTATCTTGTCATTTCTGTTGCACACTCACATCCTTTTATGATGTTCCTTTTTCCACATGTTTCGGACGCTTCTTGAAGCTTTTAAATGCATGATTTTTGAAACACGATATATTTTTTTATTATGATATGGACATGTTGCTTTCACGATACAATTTTATATGCTTTTTTTTTCCCTTTAATGGATGATATATTTATGGTTTGATCAGATTCTTGGCCGTTCCATCGGCGGGAAGATCGGCCGAGCGACGGGTTGGGATATTGGGATCACAACGATTAATTTCTCATCATCGAAGCTGAATCCATCACTGAAAATGCCTGCCCCGCTCAATGTGATTGAGATTCATAGAGATGAGGTTGGTTTATACATTATTAAGTGAAATGTTCAAATTTAATAAGTTGGTAATTAATATATTTTGAAATATTGGTAGATCCGGGCACTCCCTCCCAAAGCAGAAGTGTTAGCATGGTCTAATAAGACAGGCATTGAGATGTTTAGGTACGGAGATCACATCATGGGCGTTCAAGGTCACCCTGAATACACCAAAGACATACTCCTCCACTTGATTGATCGTCTTCTTCAGCGTAACTTCATCACAGTATGCAACTTTAACTCCATATTTTCTTCTGTGCCGGCTTCAGGCGCAAAGTTGTGATATGTTGGTAAAATATGAATTTGCAGGACTCATTTGCTGAAGTGGCGAGGGCTAATCTGGAAGGGCAAGAGCCTGATATGGAGGCGTGGAAGAAACTGTGCACTAATTTTCTCAAGGGACGACTTTCATGATAGCTTTTCTCTTGAAGTGTTTCGGAAAGGAAAAAAAAAATAAAAGAAATAAAAAGTTGTATATAATAAAATTTTAGATGGTGGAAGATTTATGGTAAATTGAACGAACTCACAGAATTACCTGTTTCTGTGTGGTAAATTCAGAGTGGTGGTGTAGGCTACAAATGTCCAACTACAAATTGTATTCGGCCAAAACTGGGATTTGGCATCATTACAATATAGTTTATTAATTAGGATGGTTTGGGAGGTTGTCTGGCTCAAACTATGGAATTAAATTTGGAGATTTCTAATCAATGAGTTCACTTTTGATCTGTCGTTTATAATTATGCTTAAAAACCAGGTTCAAAGCTAAATTAACTTCTATTTTTTGCTTAAATGCTATTCAGAAAATTAGGCAAATGTCTGTTATAATAATTGAATGCTTGCATATGTTTCCTTTTCCAAATCTCGTACTTAATTAATCATAGATCTGCATGACTCTTGTTTTCAAATATTAAACATATCCATTTAAACAAATTGAGTAACTGTCACAAACTGTTGTCATAATCAACAAATTACACCATAACTCTCTAGATAATTCCTAATATTAAAGATAATTTTTTTTCAAACTGACTCATTAATTAAATTAAAAAAAATTGTGTATCTATATATATAACAAGAATCAATAATTTGACAATATACAAACATAAAAACACAAAACTCATAGGGACCAACATCAATAAACTAAATAATAATGTATTTTTACCATATAAATGAGGAATCAATATTTATCAACTCACCCATCAATGAAAATTCAAAAAATATATCTACAAGTCATTGTTAACAACAAAATTAATATTTTTACTTTATACAATTCATAACAAAACTATAAAAGGCGAAATTTTATTTTTGTTCAAGAGTGTTCATTATAATTTTTTATTAATACAAATTATATACAAGTCATTTTTTTAATTTGAAAAGAAAAAAAATACATTTCTGTTCAATGTGTTCGTTATATAATGTGGACAATTAAAAATTATTAAAAAAATTGTCCATAAGTCATATTTTTTTAATTTAAAAAAATATACATTTTTGTTCATATATATTCATCATATAATGTATCAACCTTATTAAAAAATCAGGAGATTTAAACTACACAATTTATGAAAAGAACAAGTGTTTACAGTGTTTATTATTATTCATATATGTTCATAAATAACAATCATATCTACTTGCTAAAAATCAAGATATATATCCTAAATAGGAAACTAACCACATCCTAAAAGTCAAGATATTCAAACAGCACGATCTATAAAAAGAATTAATTTTTTTGTGTTCATTATTGTTCATATATGTTCATAACTGTTGTTGCTGGAGTTCAGCAATAATTAAATGGGAACTTGAACGGTCACCTTGAAACTCGAACGGTCACCTTGAAACCTGCGAATACAAAAAAGGTGGGGCCGGGTTGTTCTCGGGGGAATCTCTGACGCCCAAGTTAGTATAGTGATTTTGACAGAGTTTTGGTATAGTTGAACAAATAGCACCCTTAATACGAAGTAGGCAACTCTACATATAGCATTTCGAGTAAAGGAATATCTCAAGAGAATATTCCTATATCTTCATGATCAATAATATATATTATTAATAAATAGACGTTACCTCATTGAATTCCTTATTAATTGGAATTCATCACTTAGTTGGCTCAAGCTCGGGAACATAAACCTGTTTACGAATATGAGCTTACTAATATAAACTTAATCACGAACATGAGCCTGCGAACATGAACTTGCTCACGAATGGGCTTGTGCATGGACTCCGACCTATTCCTCATCAATTATTCCTCACTCTTATATTTAAGATTTTTCAAATATAAGAGTAGAAATTAAAATTACACAGCATCGTACTTTACCACTTCTTTGGTTTAGACTTGCGAATACGATGCATGGACTCCGACCTATTCCTCATCAATTACTCCCCACTCTTATATTTAAAAGTTTCCAAATATAAGAGTAGTTGAAATTAGTATGATTCTTAAAAATCAATAAAATTGTTCAAACTTATTTGTAGCATAATTTTCCTATAAAATTAGCCATGACACTAATTTTCCAAATAAAATTAAAAGCTATTCTTTCCTCTGTTTCTTTTCTTTTCACCGTATATATTTGCTCCTGATTTAGTCATAGTGTGAAAATAATGATTTAAATATCTTCCAAATCAAAGGCTTAACCTTTCCTGAATTACTTCATACTTAGCAATCGATTTTCTTTGTTGATTCCTCTGATTGAGTCCATATCCGCAAAATTTCTAAAATCTTTCCTTAATTGATCACTCTTGAATCACATATTTCACTTGGTAGGATTTTTTCCCGAATATTCACTTTCGTTTAAATCGTTCACATGCTTGGCCCATAAATTGCTTTATTCTTTTACAAACTTTTCTTGAAATACTTGATTCGGAGCTTCTGCCCCAGGTACCACCTTCATGATTTTTCTCCTACTTTTTGTTCTTTTTTTTACGGCTAACTGTTGAGATAACTACCCAAATTTTAATTTGAGTAGAATTGAGATTTGTTGGTATAACTATCTAAGTATCCCACATCTATTAAAATTGTGGTTGTAAAAGAGTATTTCCCTTATAAATAGGTCATAGGCCTTAGTGGTTAGATGGGTAAAACTCCTCAACTCAGTTAACTAGTGAGGTGTAACTTGAGTTTGGGTCTTGTGAGTGAGAGAGGGTTTTTATAGTTTTTCTGTGCAAAAACTGTAGTGCTTTGTGAGAGAGTTTTCATAGTTTTTCCGTGCAAAAACAGTAGGCTTTTGGGAGAAGGTTTTGAGAGTTTTTCCGTTCAAAAACTATAACCATTGTGTGAGGGTTTCTACAATTTTATCCGTCCAAAAATTGTAACTTTTATTTAGTAGAGATCGTCGAGTAGGTTTATTATTGAGAGACCGAACCACGTTAAAAATTCTTGTGTTCTTTATTCTTTCTTTCTCTATTATTATTACTGTGGGTGTTCTTGTCAGGTTTGAGTCTTAACAAGCTCAAAGGCTAATATCCGATTTGAAGGCCATACGCAGTTCATGGTTATTAATAGCTTCACAAGTAGGCAAGAGCGAGATTTATCAAGACTGGGAGATTTTCCATAAGAAGAAACAGATTTTGATAAAAAGCTTCAAATTCATTCACTTCCAGAAACTAGATATGAACTGTATAGAAACAGTCGTAAGAAAAAGAACCTTAAAGAAATGAGTATATCTTGCTTAAGAAAAACAACTTCACAGTTTCCTAAAACCCACTTTAAAAATCACCATCTCTTCTGTACAAAAACAAACTCGATACAATTCTTTAACTTGGTTCAATCGGAGAATTCCAATGAGTAGTTATGGTGGTTCAGACAGCTTTTGCAAGCACAGCTATCACAAAATATCTGACACCATTAGAATCAAAATGAATGGATCATCTTCCCTCAGATTTCACTAGTTGTGAGAAAACCTTGCTCATTGAAACACCTGAGAGATCCTCCACACTGGACGTTTCAAACTGCGCGGCGGAAACAGTGTTATCGGCATGGCTGAAATTGTTGATTTGTGGAGAAAGTTCGCCGATCATGTTGGTACTGTTTTCTTCAGGGTCACCTGGAAGAACGGCCTCTTGAAGTTGAAGAGCATACTCCAGATTCCACAGAACGTCTCCCATTGATGGCCTGTCGACTCCAAAATCGGCCAGGCATTTCTCAGCAGTTTCTCCGAACTTTCGGAGGGAATCAGGTCTAATTTTTCCAACAAGTGTGGAGTCTATTATTTGCTCTAACTGTCCTTTTTTCTGCCATTTCATTGCCCATTCTGCCAAGTTCACCATTTCCCTCGGAAGAGTTGGGTCTATAACTGGTCTCGCACAAAGAACCTCGAACAAGACTACTCCAAATGAGTATACATCTGATTTTTCAGTCAGTTGTTGCCTTCTAAAGTATTCAGGATCCAGGTACCCAAAACTTCCCTTCACAGCAGTGCTCACATGGGTCTGATCAATTTCAGGTCCCGTCTTCGATAGCCCGAAATCAGCAACTTTAGCCATAAGATTCTCATCGAGTAAGATATTCGCAGACTTCACATCACGGTGAATTACTGCCTTTGCATAGCCAGTATGAAGATAATGCAGTCCTCTAGCTGCTCCGATGCACACTTCAAGCCTCTGCTTCCAACCCAAGCTGGGATTACCTGAGCCATAGAGATGACCCTTTAGAGTTCCATTCTCCATGTATTCGTATATCAATATCATCTCATTCTTCTCGTCACAGTAACCAATCAGCGAAACCAAATGGCGATGACGGAACTGAGAAAGCATCTCAATTTCCGTTTGGAACTCTGCTAGTCCTTGCTGGGAGCGTGGATTGCCTCTTTTAACTGCCACTTTTGTTCCATCATTTAAAACACCCTTGTAAACCTTCCCAAAACCACCAATACCAATGACCCAACTTTCATCAAAGTTGTTCGTTGCCTCCTGAACTGCCGAAAAAGGAATGCGGTAGCTCAAATTCGAATGAATGCTGACAGTCGTTCCATTGGAGTACTTGCTACCCATGGTGTGAGAATCGCCACCGGTTATGGATAAAGGGATCCATGTCTTAGAAAGGCCGCCTTGGCGTGCCAACTTGCGCCTGTTTCTGCACCCCAGACACAAAATTGCAGCAAATACCACCGCAAGAACTGCTCCAGTGCTCGCACCTGCTATCACACCAACATTCTTCTTTGAACTTGATCCTGAAACGGCAGAGGCTACTCCACCAAGGCTGCCCATTGAATTGTTCATTTTCATGATCTCCAGTCCGTTGAGGATGGCATTGGGATATGCATTGGGTACGGAGTTAGTAGGACCAATGCTCACACGAAGTTTGCTGCCAGAAACTGATTCTGTAACAAAGTCCAAGTAACATGCAGCTGCCAAAGTGTTTGCCCAAGTAGTACTAAGATCAAGATCCTTAGCAACAGCATCTGAATCAATATAAACATCAAAGTAAAGCTCATTGAGTGCCTTGCTCACTATATCACAAAAGTGAAAACGAACAAAGTACTGAAATCCTGGATCCACATTGAACTCCCAGGTCACATTGAAATTGCTGTTGGGATTATCTGCCGAATTCATTTCTGTAGCAGTGCCATATACAGATATGGGAGCTATATTCTCGGTTGCCCCGCCTGCTACATACTTGACAGCTGAAATCTTCGATACGTTTATGGCAAGATTAGGCTCCTTAAGGAAACTCTGGTCCGGAACCCAAGTTCGCCAAAGGGGATCACCATCAAAAGCAACTGTTGGTCCACCCATGTTCACTCTGTAAACTGTCTCTAGAGCCTGATACAACAAGCCCTGGAATCT